>WSFP011359299.1:0-33556 GCA_009831015.1 Picea engelmannii | reverse complement strand
GGATTTTTGGATTCCTCTACATTTTGATTTTCCTGGTCAATATGCATATCAGAAAATTCATCAACCACCTAGAGAAATCTACTAAGCTCATCATCATCTTCAAAGACTTTCCAATATTTGATATTGTTGGGCAGGGATGGTCTATATTTGACTTGGATTTCATTATTCAGTCTGGGAGGCATGGGAGGAATGAACATACTGGCTAAGAAAGAAAGGGAATCAACAAGGTGATTCATAGCTCTAGGTATATAAGAAATATAAAAAATGGAGAAAGAGTCCCTGATTTTCCATACCTCATCCCTGTAAGCTTTCAACCTAACATGTTTTTCTTGGAAAGTACTATTCACTTATTGTATGATAAGATCCACATCTCCAAACACTTTTAGTCCTTTGATTCCCATCTCATTGGAAGAATTCAATCCCAATAGAAAATCCTCATACTATGCTATATTGTTAGTAGTTTTGAAATCAAGTTCAAAAGACAAATGAATAGCCTCTTTTGAAGGAGAAATCAAAACTACACCTACACCTGCTGAGTCTTTGGTACTGGCACCATCAAAGAACATGTTCTACATGAGAGTACTCTCTCCATCAGTCTACTAATAAGTAGGCTTTGTGAGCTGCAAAGGAGCTGGCTGGGAATCATATATTTACAGAATGCATGATCCAAAGTCTGTGTCTAATGTATAAATGGGATGGTTTACAAAATTCTTCCCATCACCAATGATGTAGGCAAGCTTATTTTCTCTGTAAAGCCTCTTTACCTCTCCTCCAAACACCGGGACTGTGGCATATGAAAGATCCATTTGCAAGGTACCCCCTAGCCCTTTTCTCCATGAATGCAACAAGAGGAGGCCGAACTTGGGTGGGATATCATCCACTACAACATCCATTACCATGCTTCTCATTGGCATCTAGGCAAGGTTTATGACAAGGTCTTTTATGAGGCCGAGGCATCTGAATTTCCTAAAGTCGAAAGAGAAGAGATCATGGTAAGGTTTTGTGATGTCAAGCCCAATTTCATCCATCACTTCTTTAGGCATAAGATTGTGTGACGCTCCCGAGTCAAGAAAGTAGTTGTGAAGGATCTTGTCATGGATATTCAGGGATATGTAGAAGGGTGGACAAAATTCATCTCGGTCTTCTACCATAGGTCCTAAAGTCACTATGGGCTTGTCATATTGAAGGTTTTCGTAATCAGCAGCTAGGGGAGTATTTGTTCAAAGGGACTTTAGGATAACAAACTTGAATATGTAATTCTTCATAAGTTCAGTCAATGGCATAGGTATTTTCACCTTCTGAATTTCTGATTCGAAATTAAATGAATATGATATTTTATCGGAAGGTTTTAACTCATTAGAAGGAGCTCTAAGGGACACATTTTCTTTATCTTGGGGATGCAATTTCTTCTGCTGTTGTTTTGCAGGAGTGGAGGTCTGCTTTGTAGGAGCAGTAGGCTACTTGGCAACAACATCTTTCTTTTTTTCGGGGGCAACAAGCAATGGCTTTGGAGCGCCAGTCGTAGATCTTAAATTGTAACCTAGTTGATCATCTGTCTGATAAAAATATTCTTCAATGCTTGCCTCATGAATTTGCTCGTCCATTTGGGCCTCCTCATAATCTGTTTGTGTCAAGAAGGAGGAATCATTTTCGTCCCCAAAACAATTGATGTCATCTTCTTCTTCAACTTCATCATGAGATAGCTCTTGCTCTTCTTCTGGCACAACATTTTGGAAGGGGGCCCTGATCCTTTGGTCTTCAGTTGCATTCTTGTCTCTCTGAAGGATTTAGACCTGCTGGTTGTTCCTTCTGTAAGGAAATGCATTGGGATTTCTAGGAGCATAGGCATTAGGCTATTTACTTCTTACTAGTTGCTGACTCTGAATTTTCAGTTTTGACATTTCTGAGGTCAAGCTGTCCAACATCTTGGCCATATTTTCCATTTTGGTATTTGAAGAAGAAGGAGGATCAGCAGATGACTTCTTTCTCTCAAATTTTCCTTTAAGTTTATGAGATGCCATAATGTTAGATTCGACCTCGAGAGTAGCGTCTTGCATTAAAGCGAGTGTGGCTGACCTTCTTTCTCTAAGGATTAAGCAAAATTATGGATCAAAGGCAGAAGAGTAAGTAATCTTTGCTGATGCATTAGTTGGCTTGATCTCTGTTGGGATCTTGCCAAACATCTTATTGAATCTTTTGGTGAAGTCTGACACAGACTCTCCATTTTCTCTTCTTAGATTTCCAAATTCAGTAATATAATACAAGAGGTCTCTTCTTTCTCCCCAATGTTTCAAAAACACTTCATCTAATTTCTCAATACCTACCACTGAATTTGCTAGAAGTTCCTTGAAGCACTTCCTAGCTTTACCATCCAAGCTCTACACAAAATTTTTTGTCCAAACATCTTCCTCTGAAATGTTAATATTCTCAGCATAAGCATAGAAATCTTCTATATGTTCTTCAGTAGTATAATACCTAAATCCAGTAAACTTTGGCATATATTTCTGATAGTCTCCTATTGACATGGCTGATAAGGGATTGGGAAACACAAGAGGGGCATACCTATTGGCTAAGATTTGTTCCATTTTTGTCAAAGGGGCAGCCATGGAAATCTTGGGGGTTGATGCAAAGGAATAATTTTTTGTAGATGATGGCTGAGATGGGATAGGTGGGACTATGGACAATGGTGGTATTACTTCACCGAGGAATGAAGGGGAAGCACTGGTAGGATGACTACCCTGGAATGTGTTTCTTGAATAAGGTGGAAAGTAAGAAGATCTGTAAAACTGACAGAGAAACACGACCAAGTTTTCTTCACCCTTAGAGGAAAGATCTTGTAAAATATCTTCAAGAACAGGCAGACTGGTATGAGTATGGAAAAAAATCTCTACAGGCTCAGTTGGTGAAGAATTCAAGGAAGAGGAAGAGTCCTCTTCTTGGATGGATTCTACAACTTCTTCTCCTAAGTTGGATATAGTAACATGCTCAGAAATAGAATCTATAACATCATAGGAAATTGAAGGCTCATCACCCTTCAAGATTTCTAACACAATTTTAATTTTCTGAGAACTAGAAGTTTCAGTAGAAGGGGATTCAACAAGAGGTTCTCTAGATACAAAAGAAGAAGTGTTTCTTGAAATACCTGGTTTATATGCTCTAGCAGATCCATAATTTTTTCTTTGCAATGCTTTTCCACTTATGATGATCTTCTTAGGATTTGGAACTGGTGCTGCTAGTGGTCTTTCTTGGTTTTCCATGGTATGATCCCTTTTCGGAGCCACTTCATTCCAGTGGAGTCGCCAGATAGATGGTTACAACTGAAAATGTGTCCAAACTTTTTCTATCATCAAAGTTGGATCTTGTCAGCTCCCAAGGAAGATGAGCTTCAGTCTCCTCTCCCCGGAAATGATGCCAATTTGTTATCACTCTAAGAAACTCTCCTAGGTTGTATCTTAGAGATGCCTGGTAACTTAACCTTTTTGTAACTATTTTCTCAATAATGGGTGTAGGTTTGGATCAAGATGAATATCTTAAATCATTGGATTGTATCTTCAAGACAATCTAGCTATATTCATGCAATACAAGGCCTTCAAGAGCTATTATTAGATAGGTTTGTAAATCAAATGGATAACAAAACCAATCAATTAACCAGAACATACATAGGCCATATATATGATGGGTCAACAAACTAGAAAAGGATGCTTATGATTCTTGCTTAACAATCAAAGGTAAGATGATAGTTACCATGGGACCATTAAACATAGACAAAGGAATGATTTCAACTCATAGGCATAGAAAAAGATAAAAGAGAGACTGACAATAACAGTGAAAGAAGCTTGCAGGATTAATATATTAAATAAAGTTTCTTTTTTACAATAACAATGGATTATAGAACTCAAAATCGAACCTTTTTTTCATCAAATGTTTTGGGATTTATAGCCCTTTACAAATAGTTTCAAGATCCTAGATTACTGAATCGAATTTTTCCTAAAATAGAAATCAATAACTGGCCCAAGAAAGTAGGCAAAGATCCTATAAACTAGGTCAATTCAAATTCTCAAATGATCTTTATGTTCTTTATATTTCTTGGCAGGTGTAGTGAGCCTTCCGAGTCTAATGGATCTCATGTGATATGGGAGGAGTTGAACATGACACCTGTTGACAGTCAAACAACTTCATATCCTTGAAAATAGCTAACCATTTTTTACCTTTCTGTCTTGTAGAGCACCTCCAAAACCAAAACAAACTCTTGATAAGGATGTCATTAATTATCTTCCATCGATTGGAACCATTTCTGAGGATTTTGGACAAGGAAAACTTGGACCTGTGCAAAAATATTAACTTTCTTCCTTATCAGGTCTTTCGGGTAGCTTGAGTAGATAGAATTCAGACCAATTAGCCACCGAAAGAAGCTACCAAAAGGTCTGCTTTCGGTGGCTAATGAACAATAGATATGTTCACCTAAGCCACTGAAACCTAAGATTATCAAAATTTCAAAAATACCCTTTGTCTTAGCTCAAAAACGCCTTAGGAATGATCTTTTTAGGCTTCTGCATCTTGCTCAAAGATTGTAGGGTTACTGGCTGCCTCTGGTTCATTGCACTGAACTCCCACCTCTGCTAGGGTCTCAAGAGAAGCATGTGTCTGAGCCTAGTGTTTTGAAGACATAACTTGTTTCCTCAAATCCATGACCTTTTTCTTCAAGCCCTGAGCTACTCTCCATAAACTGTTGTAGTCTTTTACAATCTTGTCCTTCTTTTTCTTCTCCTTTATGCTTTCATGGGCTAATATTTCCAAGGATGAGGTTCTTTCTACAAAGTTCTTTGACAGGGTTTCATACCTCGTTTTGATTACCCTTTCTAGCACTTCTTGCTTGGCTAACTTCTTCTTAAGCTTCTTGATTTCCTTTGATTTACTCTGCTTAACTCATTTTCTAGATGAGGCATCTGCAATTTGTGGTTCTCGTTCTTCTTGAGGTGTAGGTGATGGAAGGTCTTCATAACTTGTTGTGTATATATCCACAAAAATAGAATTTTCACACCCTTTGGTAACTGAATCCTCGTTCCCTATTTCAATTTGGTGCTCTTCATCCTCCGAGTCTGTGTAAGGAAGATTAAGAATGTTTTTGTTCACTGGGGATTCTTTGGCCTTTTCTTTTTCACTGTTGAAATTTAATTTCTTCTTAGTTTTGTCAAGCTTAGAGGAAGGAGAGGGTTGATTAACTAGAGTTGGAGAGATAACTCTCCTCCTCCTCTTTCCACTTCTGGGAGTAGAAGACTTCTTGGAATGAGGACTCTTTTTACCTTCTGGTTGAACCTCAGTCTGGAAATCATTCCAGAACAAGAAGTAATTCCACTCTTTGCCTCTCCTTTGCAACAACTCACAAACCAAAATTTTAATCAGACTGTGGTGGGATAATCTACCTGCAACTTTATTGGGCTTGGCCTTGACTTGATGAGCCATTTTGGATAAAATTCTGTGGAGAAAATAGGGCTGATTGAGTGGGTTTCTACCAATCAAATGATTTATGAGTTTAAAATGGTAAATCATCACTCTATTATATCGCCCTTCACAAGTTATATAAACCATTATGGATTTTAGTAACTACTGCCATTTCTCTTCAAGGAAAGACACAAGAATGTCTTTCTTCCATATCAAACCCCTGTGTTCTGGTTTCAAATAAGACATGAATTCAATATTCTTAGTGACAGTAGTTTTAAACCATTTTTCTCCAATCCTGGGAAGCTCTGTCACTTAAGCTATGAGGGCTTCATCTATCTCGAATTCATCCTGACCTATGATTGATTTCTTTCTATCGAAATTGAGGGCAAAGACCTTTTCCACCTGCTGATGATAACTTTGTAATTTTTTGCAAAAATTATAACACCCTGTATTGCTGAACAGTTGACATACCTCCGGGTGAGATTCCAAGTAACTGATGTCGTCGAGCTCTTTCCTCAGGGTTGATGCTCCTTTCTTCATTTGCCACAATGATTCTGCACACATGTGATCAAAGGAACATATTTCGGGGGAGAGTTACACAGTGTAGAGTTAGGGAGAGTCGGCTCGCCTGTGACAGAAATGAGAAAACTGAGGTGAGCTTTAGAACGTGGCACTGATTACAAGGGATGTGGCAGAATGGTTGGTGATTTGCAATAGTCATGGTCGATAACTATAATGATGGAGGGTACCTAAGCATATGTCTTGATGATACAACGATCTGAAAAGATTCACTTATATCATACAGAGATCAGCTTCTGGTCGTGAACGGTTCATTCTCCTATCTTTTTGGGAGCTATTGCAATTATAAAACTTTGAATCCGATGGTTGAAACATGTGAAAGGATGTGCTGACTCTTTCCCTGCTTCTGCAATTTTGGTGGCTAAAATAGCCCTGAATTCCTTTGTTTAAGATACTGAAAGCTAAGGCTTTTGGTGGCTAATGAACAATCGAAATGTTCGCCTAAGCCACTGAAACGTGAGATTTGAATTAGATCAAATAAAAACTAAACAAAATTTTATTTAAACTTTATTACATGTGTAAAGCTTTGAGAAATGAGCTTTAAATTGTTTTTAAAAAAGTACTTTCTAAAAGACATCCTATCACCTAAAATGAAAAATCTCAATTGATTTCTTTGAGGAAATAACATGTGAAAAACCATGTTTTAGCTCTAGGATTTGCAAAAAAGGACTTCAAGTCTGCATAGGGAAATGGAAAAAGGACCTATGTGCAAGATTTCATAGGGTGAGGCAAATCTTTCTATAACAGTTTCTACCATAACCATAATTTTTGAAGAGTCAAAAGAAGAAGATTTAACTTTAAATAAAATAGGTGTAAATAATTTTAGGAACCCTATAAAAAATCCCCCTTTTTTATATCTCTGTAAAAATCATGGACAAAATAACTCATTGTTTCCTAATTGATGGCGGGTCTAGTACAGTCAAAGATTATCATGGAGGATCTTGTATTATCATGCACTAATGAAAATGATAGAAGCATGCTTTCTTATAATAGTTTGCAACAATCAACTATAAGTGAAATCAAATATGTAACCTTAGTTCTATGTGCACATCCCGAAATCAGAAAAACCCTCAGTATCCAAGTAATTGATATGCCAGTAAGCAACTATTCAATTATTTTAGGAAGAGACTGGCAAGAATTAACATGTGGATATCTTTCAATTGATGGAACATATATGTTTGTCCCTTGGAATGGAAAGAACATTATAGTCCTCAGGGAAGAAATAATTTCACCATATATAGAGAGCTTTCCCCAACCTAATGTAAAGTATCTCGAAGAATATTTGGGAGTGTAATCTATCTTTGTGGATGAGGGTGACACTATGCTTGAACCAATTGATCTCGATGATGGCATGTGGCACATGCATTTTGATGGCTCATGCTCAAACAAAGGTAATGGAGCCGACATCATTATATATTCTCCTATAGGTAGAATTCACAATTTCTCTTATAGGTTATAATTTGCTTGCACAAACAATGTCATCGAGTTTGAGGCCTTATTATTAGGCATCGAAAATTCATATAACCTTGGTTGTGGCCACCTTACAATTTTTTGTTATTCTGAACTTGTTGTGAACCTTGTAGGTAAAATTTATTCACCAAACAATAAGTTTCTTAAACATTATACCCAATTTGTTTGGATGCTCATTTCAAACATGCTATCGTTTAACATCGCTCATGTTAAGAGGGAACTCAATTCAATGACTGATAGGATAGCTTTGTTTGTGGAATCCCCTACACAACAACTTTTTCCTCAAAGACCTGATTGTACATTCTAGTCTCTATATTGTCCTCACATCCCTGATAACATGGAATCAGGGTAGGTGTTCCTGAGTGATGAAGGCATTTGTGCTTTCATACCAAATGAACCGTTTAAGCCCAAGGAAATCATATCTACTGAAGATGATTTTTTTTGTAAAGGCTTGAATCCTATCGAAAGTTCATTTTTGTTGAGTGATGTAGGAAAAAAATAAACCCATAAGGAAGAGGAGTCAAAAAGGAAAGTGGGTGATACAATTTACTTAAATATTGGGATATCTGAATCTCCAAATATCATTAAACTAGGTGCCCGATGTTCTGACGAAGAAAAAACAAAATTCAATAAGCTACTCCATGAATTTCAAGATGTTTTTGCATGGTCATATGAGGATCATCATGTTTTTTTATCTTTCTCTCATACATCATGCCATTCATATCAAGGAAGGGGTAAAACTAGTTAAGCAAAAACAAAGACCTATTAACCCTGCGCTTGAAGCTACTACTAGGAAAGAATTGGAAAAATTGTTGAAGGCTGGTATAATCTTTGTAGTTAAGTATTCTGAGTGGGTTTCAAATATGGTCCATGTTCAAAAAACTACTGGCCAGATCAGATTATGTGTCGATTTTTGTGCCTTAAATAGAGAAAGTGTGAAAGACTATTTTCCACTTCCTAATATAGAAATGATTTTACAATAGGTTGTAGGGTCACAAATTATGTCCTTACTTGATAGATTTTTTTGGTATAATCAAATTAAGGTAAAACAGACCGATAGGTATAAAACCACATTTACTACACACAGGGGCACATTTGCTTATGAACACATGCCTTTTGGCTTGTCTAATGTAGGTGACACTTTTCAAAGAACTATGCAGATAGCCTTCAACGATCTAATCGATAAAATTATCCTATTTTATCTTGATGATTTGATTGTTTATTCAAAGAACCAATTGGATGATTTTGGTCATGTTAGAAAAGTTCTCTTGCATTACCAAAAATTTGGCATTTATTTAAATCCTTCTTAATATATTTTTGGTGTCACAAAGGGAAACCTCCTTGGTCATATTGTTTATGATTAAGGAATAAGCATAGATCCTAAAAGGATTTATGCTATTCGAAACCTTCCTGCCTCAACCTCCAAGAAGGAAGTTCAAGCTTTTATGGGCATTATCAATTTTGTCCGTAGGTTTGTTCCTGATTTTTCTATCATGATCAAACCAATTCATAATCTTCTGAAGCAATATCATTCTTTTTCTTTGAAAAATGACATCGAGAATTCTTTCCTTGGGATTAAGAAAGAAATCAGTTCCACTCTGGTTCCAGCGAAACCATATTTTGAGAAATAATTTATCATGTATACCAATGCCACCGAGGAAGCAATCTATGCTATCCTCTTACAAAGTGATGACCAAAACAATGAAAAACTTGTAGCTTACATGAGCCAGAGTTTATCAGACGATGAAATCAAATACTCTTATATCGAGAAACATGTTTTTTCTCTTGTTAAGGCTATAGAGAAATTTCATCATTTTATTTTAGGAAATCACACACAGGTAAAAGTCCCTTTTACTACTGTCAAGTTTCTACTTTCACAAACTTATCTTTCAGGAAAACTTACACACTGGCTTGCCAAAATTCAGGAGCATGATTTAACAATCATGACTTCAAATATGATCAAGGGACGCGACTTATCCCTTCACTTATCTCTGCACCCTGAACCAAGTGAAAAACTTGACGATCAAGATAATCCTCTTTCATCTTTGTTTTATATTGAGAATACAAATCTTGCTATATATGAACATCCTTGGTATAAAAATCTGGTGTATTATTTGCAACATAAAAAATGTCCAAATAACTTAGATCCTCACCAGAGAACGAGACTTCACCTCAAAACTTCCAGGTATATCATTTTAGGAGACTTTTTGTTTAGAAGGTTTGTTGATGGTTTGTTACTCCGATATGTAAATGATGAAGAAGCACATAAATTGTTACACGGAATTCATGGATCATTAGTTTTTGCCATTAAAATTGGTGGCCATTTTTCTATTAAGGCCATTGCCTTTAAAATCATAAGAAATGGTTACTATTGGCCTTCGATATTCCGAGATTCCTATAAATTCGCAAGATCTTGTGATAAGTGCCAAAAATTCACTGGGAAATAACACCTTTTTTCCATGCCTTTACAACATGTCCTCCTGGATTTCCCTTTTTCTAAATGGGGCCTAGAATTTATTGGTCCTATCAATTCCCCATATTTAGAAGAACATATCTTTATTTTGACAGCTACTGATTAATTTACTAAGTGGACTCAGGTTGTGCCTCTTAGACACACACAATATGAGCAGGTAATTTATTTCTTAGAAACAAATATCTTTTCCATATTCGACATTCCTTTAGAGATCATTACGGACAATGGCATAGCCTTCATTTACGAAAAATTGACTCATTTTTTGGTTAAGTTAGGGGTCAAACATTTCACTTCATATGCTTATTAACCTTAGGGAAATTGGAAAGCTGATTCTACCAGCAAGAATCTGGTTAGGATCATAAAGAGGATCATAGAAGACAAACCTCTCCAGTGACACACACTTCTCACTTACGCTCTCTAGGAAAATTGCACAACTTCCAAAGAAAGTATAGGTTGTACTCCCTTTCATCTCGTATATGGCCAAAAGGATATTATACCTACTGAGTTGGATCTTTCCTCTTTACGGTTGATGTTACAAATCGAAGAATTAAATTCTTACAATGTTCCCCAAAGGACAAACTCAATGTTAGCTCTAGAAGAACAAAGGATTTTTTCCTTAGAGAACATAAAAATAAGGCAACAAACTATGAAAAAGTAGTTTAATAGATGAGAAAAATCTGTTGAATTCAAGATTGATGAGAAATTCCTACTATGGGACTCAACTCATGCTAAGAGAGGAGGACACTCTAAATTCCAAAAACTATGGCTAGGTCCTTTTAAAATCATTTTTATCCTAGGTGCAAACTCATACCTCTTAAAGGATTTGGAAGAGCGGTTGTTCTCATATGGTACCAATGGTTTCCACTTGAAACATTATGTGGAACCATATTGATCATTAAACACTTGCAAAAAAAAATTACCATTGTATATAGTCTTTTGTTCTACTGTTTTCTTTTTACTTTGGATTGTTCAATTTTTAATTTCAGTTGTTTTATTTATTTTTATTAATTATCAGAAATAAAGTCTAGATCAATTTTTCCATAATAATGTCATTCTGGAAATATTGTTGATCAACATAATAAGATACATACAACTTTCACAATGTCCTCCTTTCACACATCACTAGAATTGCTTTTTTCTTTCAACTCTGTTGTAGGATAGTTGATTTTGTCTTCTTCCTTATTTCTTCTATCCCTTTCTTCCCTCCATCCTTAGATCCAAAGAGCATATCAGAAACATTCTCCTTGAAACTTTAAGAATTATTATATGTTACATATCATTCAAATGTTATGCATTTAGTACCAAACCCCCTCATACATACCACTTTAGATAAGCTATTCCCAAAATCCCGTCTCATTATTTCCCTAAAACCATCTCTTTCCCCTTGTTGCATAACAATTCTTTTCAGTAGTTTTCTATCATCTACTTCTATAGGTTTGTGAAACCAGACATACTGAGTTCTGAATCTATTAGAACCATATTTCCCTATGGATTCGCCAGTTTGTTGATGCCCAGAAGCGCAACGTAATACTCCTTCCTGAAAATGGGTTGCAATGCCTTATTATTTATAAACTTACTTATATATAATAACTAGATAGCTGGGAACCCCTTGCTTGAATCATGGTGAAAAAGAAACACTTCTCTGACGCTCCTCTGAATTGCACACATGACAAATTTACGAAGCATTTTACAGTTTGAAAAAAACAAAGGAATTCGAACAAGTTTTCACATGCAATCAATGATGGTAAGGGTTGGCAATTTAAAAGTCAAAGGAAGGTTTCAAGTGACAATCACTTTGGTTATAACTGTTATACATCTATGATTAAAATTTGAACTTCAACTCTCACACAAATTGGTTATGACATATTGCATTCATGGCATATTGTGTTATGGTATTGGTTATGTTTGGTGGACAATAGTTATGGTAAATGTAATTTTTTTGAGGTCAATCGATCCTTGCAAATTGGAAATTGTTATCAACATTGAACATATTATATTATGGTGCTGGTATAAAATTATGGTATAAGAGGGTTTTCGTTTCAATTTGGCAAAGTAGAAGTGACATGTTGGATTTGAATATGGTTGATTAATGCAAATGATGAAGTTTGGATGCACTCCACCCTAGCTATGGTTGATGGAAATTAATGAGAGGGTGGGGAAGCGACGTGCATTTACTGCAAGTCATTATTACCCCACCTTGAGCTCACCACCCTCACTTTGTCACTCATTTTTGGTTGCTCTGACTAGTTTTCCTTTGTTTCGCTCGGTCATTGGGAGAATAGTGTTGGTCTTTGGTTCTTTTCGACACTTTCCTTGAAGGTATGGTGAATCTCTCCCTTCCATTCATCATTGTAACCATGCTCTAGATAGAATCTCTATGTTGGCTCTTAGAATTCACATACAAGGTGTTTTTGTTTTGAAAGACAAAAAGTTGGAATGTATTCTTTGTCTGTGCAATGAATGTTGGTTGGAATTTTGAATATTGCAAGTTGGGATTTTTTTAATAGTCCTTCATGTTGAGGTTATTTTATTATGGTTGCACCCATAGTGGATCACTAGTTGTTGTTTCTCCTTGTTGTTGATAGAATTATGGAAATTTCTTTTTTTATCACCCATGTACTGTGATAGAATCCTGGAGGGTTTTTATGGTAAACAAAAGAGATAGTCGGTTCTAGGTTCTTTTAATGTAGTTATTATTACCTCCTTCTCTATTCATGAGAAGGTTCCTTCCCTGTCGAGTTTCCATTTCAAAGTTTGAATGTATGCAAAGTCGGGTTCTTACCTGGAGGCCACCTTGGAAGCGTCTATGTCAAACCTTGTTGTAAATTTGTTGGAGGTTTTGGTTTCATGTTACAAACCCCACTTGCAGAATCGTCACACCCACCTGGTTGTTCAGACCCCATTCTCCCTTGTCGTGAATGTTTCAAACCTGAAATTGGGTTTTGAAATGGTTATGTGTTGACTCAATAGTAGATAGATTCCTTACTTACATAAGTACTTGGTTCATTGGTTGACTACCTAGAGGAGTCTAGGTCATTTTTGAAGTCCGTATAGTGAATAAAAAAAAAGGAACATCAGGGTTTCGAACCCAACCCGTCACATAGAAAATTCTGAAAGTATATACCAACCTCGTATGTTGAAAATTTGTTGGCTTATGTTACACTCCATTGTGCGATTGATGTGGTCTATTTTAATTGATGGAATGATTCTATTGATAGTCCATCATATGAAAAAAGCTCTGCAAATAAAAGGAAATAAATTGTACAGTGGGAAGAAATTGGTTATAATTGTTTTGGCTCGGCATTGCTTGGATTTGTTTGATTGTTATAAGAAGAAAAAGTGACCATCTAATAGAATAGAGGGTCTCAAACCCAGTCCATTGTACAAAAATTAAATTTGGTTGATTTAAATGATTAAGTTCGATGGCATGTTCTTTTCCTCAGCCTCCCCATGTCTTCTCTAAGTAATCTGAACATGGTCATTGTTAGTTGGAATTATGGACAATATGTATATAAATTTTGTTTTTGTTCGATCATACATGAATGAAGAAAAGATAGAAATTAAATGGATGAATTTGATAGTCCTAGAGTTCTTCTTTGTGTTTGATATGGAAGTTGTTGCGTCTTGAACCTTGAGATTGCCTACAGTTAAAAATGTCTTTTTTGGCAATTAAGGGTATGTCATTTTAAAGAAAAATTGTTATTTTATTTAATGGAATAGTGTCCATCTCATCTCTCGTTCATTATATCACTTTTCTCTCCTTACAATCCCACCATATTCCCAAATTCATTTTTAATTCCCTGCTATGTTATTATGAATCGTGTTTTAAAAGAAATAATAAAAAGGAAAAGGAAGTGACTAGAGTTTGAAATTTGGAAATGGAAATATTGTTTTTATATGGAAGTTGCATATGCGTTTTCTTGAATAGTATCTAATGGTGGTTCCCTTCCATGCTACCACTTTTCATTCATTATCAACCTCTCATCTTCCCAATATCCCTATCATTCCATGTTCAATAGAAGTTAATTATTGGTTTGAGAAGTTGATGGATGGATGGATTGCATGTGCTTCTGTTGTGAATGATAGAGCCAACCTTTGATTTTATTTAGGTATGGTATTGAAGCATGGATTGTTGAGAGTTTTCATAACTAATTGGAACATTACTTCATCATGAGCTTCTTTAGTAGAGGCAGTAATGGCAGAGGAAATAGAGGCAGAGGAAATTGGCAGAGGGATCATAGAAGACCTCAGTTTTCTATACATTTTGATGTCGATCCACAGGAATTGAACCATTTTTTCCAAGCTAGGTTCTTCAACCTAGTTGTCCATGGAATCCTCTAGCCCCGACCCAAAAGACCTCCCTTCCAAGATAATAAAAATTTATCTGATGTATGAGTCCCTCCTCGTGTGTCAATGCGACCAGAACCACCCACCAACGATGGTTGGAAAGATATTGTCCACCAACCTGTTATTCATCACCATGGTTGACCTACCCTATCATTTCCTTTACCACCACCTCCACCACTGATTAATCCAAATGCCCAAGTTTCCCATGTAGTCTCACCAGTGTAGTAATATTATGCTAGTAAGAGGTTAAAAACCGATATTCCCAAGCTTGTGCAGGCTAAAGGAAAAGGAGTAGCCACTCCCTCCAACTCATCCAAGGAGTCTTCCATATTTGTGTCCTCCTGCCTTCATCTTAAGGATGATTGTTCACATGTTATCAGTGCAGTTCAACCTCAAGGTTCCAACCAACCAAAGGCTGCCACAAAAAATCAAAAAGGGATAGAAGTGAAAAGAAGCCAAATGCCTTGCACAATAAATATGGGTTTTTGATGATGATTAATGTTATT
Organism: Picea engelmannii; assembly: GCA_009831015.1. Taxonomy (NCBI): domain Eukaryota; kingdom Viridiplantae; phylum Streptophyta; class Pinopsida; order Pinales; family Pinaceae; genus Picea; species Picea engelmannii. Next base: position 18,739 of record WSFP011359299.1, on the reverse strand, counting down.
TTTTATGTTGAAGACAATATTTTTACTTTGATAAATTTTTGGACAACAAGCATATATTTAGGCAGTTTTTTTGGGACAACATGGATATGATACTTTTGGATATGGTCATATTATATTTTGTTGATATTTAAAATATTTGATCATAATTATGAGAATGAGAGTTACAAGGAGGATATATTTGAAATCAAATGATTGAGTTTTATATTTCTTGTTTGATGATTATTAAAAGAAATAATTGGGACAACAAGGGGTCTCACCTATTTAGTTATTATTTAATTAGACCCTTATTTATATATACTATTATTATTTTTCTCAACTAATTAGTTAAGACAATGTAGATTAACTAAATAAAGGTAGTTGAACTACCATAACTTATTGAGAGGGAACAAAATACCAATGAGGTGAAGAGACAAAAGGGGGAGAGAATAGAAGGAGAACTACAACCACAAGGTTTTCTCTATACTAGTGAGATACTTTCAACTTTCATTCATTTTGATTTTACTAGAAGGCTTAACCCTCTTGATGACAACAGGGTCTTATTGAAGGCAGCGAGATTCAAAAACTGAATCACATATTTTAGCAACTTTTTTTAAAGATGTATGATTTATCTTTGGCAGTCCGTGTATTCTTGTTTGTTTATGAATTGAATTTCATGACTGATAAAGAATATCTTGCAGAGTCAAGTGACATCATTTTGTGGCAAGTTGATCTAGATCTTTAGCTTCAATTTTCTTCTTGTTTCATATTCTTTTTCTATGGTTCCCATTGAATGCTTCTAAATCTAACTTTGGTCCCTACCCTTGCAAGGGTTTGTAAAGAGAACTCAGTTTTGTATCTCAGAATGAAATAAATGAAAAAATCAGATTATTGTTTCAGTCTCACACATGTGTTTTAATGATCTAGTTCATTCTTTTTCTTTTATCTCCATGTACACATTCTTGTAATTTTTGTACAAATTCTTGTACTTTTTGTTTAAGTTTATTTCTTTAGCACTGTTACATATAATATATAAAACCATACTTGATCCCTTGTAATTAATATGGGTTGATTAAGTGATTGTCTCAAGGCTATAAACCCTAGATGACATTCCCAACTATCTTGCCTTAGCCCGACAAGATATGAAAATGCTTGAATTTTATAAATTCAAACTTGATTATACTCCAATGGAAAGGTATTTTTCATAGCTATTACAAACCCTCAAACAAAAAAGAGAAACAAATGAATCTGAAAATCCATGAGAAGATCTTAATTTTGAACATAATACATGGAAAAGAATAGGCCAAGGATAGCCAAATCGCCTCAAATGATTGGAATGAATGAAAGAGAATGCTTGAAGATTCGAAGTCCCCTGATACTTTTATGCAAGGTTTCTATGGATACTCATTGCCACGTATACAATACTACAAATGATCTTGTACATATACAACTAGGCTACCATATACAACTTGTGGTGTGAATTACATTGGGTGGACGCACATTGTCTATGAAAAAAAGAAATAGAAATTGAATTACCATACAAAAAATATATTTAGATTTTGTCATTCCAATTTTATCAGATAATGTCAATTAATTTCATACTCCTAGGCTGGACATGGTGGGGAATCTTGAGTAGTGTTAAAATCCAACCAATCAAATTAAGGTAAACTCCAATCAACAATTATAATACTCAATAGTTTATCATTATTTGGGCTTAGATGATAATATGCATCAATTATCTGCACAGACAAACTACCAATCTATATTTTGATTCCTGAGGTCAGATACACATTATATACTGATTCATGAGGTGAGATACACACTATATAATTAACATATGGGATAGATCATCATTGAAGTTTAGTAAATCTTATTACTAAGTTTCCCAAGGTTAATCACTAAGTTAAGTCAACTTCGTGCATAATTACGCAAAGTTCTCAATAAGTTTTGTCTTATTGAAATTTTTTGCAAAATATTGCACAATCATAACAACAATTGTATATCTAGATACCATTCATATGGCTCTTTTGATAATTTAATATTTTGATATATACTTCATCAAGTTTGTGGTTTAATATTCTAAATGGAAAACTACTATGAAAACAACATAAATTTAAATTTGGTGATCATAAAAGCCAGTTTCTTAAAATAGTAATATTTAGTATTTTCATCAAGCATTATATATGCGTTCTATAGCATAAACATGGGAATAAAGTGATGAATATTAACCATTACCTGCATAAAGACTCAAGCAATCATGGCATTGAAAGAAAGAAGTAACAAGATAATAGTCATGGGAATCTCAGTCAGGATGATTGAATGATATTGAAATAGTAATTTATTTATATTTATAATAAAATTATAATCCATAAGTACCTAATTCTATACACGCTGAGACATATACAATTGCATGAATTAAAGGACAATAAGAAAGCATGGAGTAACATATTCATTAATGCTACATCTGCATATGCTAAAATATATATCTAAATTTGCTAGTCGGGCATTTGATTTTGATATTTAGCTCACTTTGCACAAATTATTATGCTCATTTTTTGATACGGTTTTGCAAAAAATATCCAATTTACAATATCCAATTGGATTTTCCACCGTAAATATCCAATTGGATATTGTAAATTGGATATTGTCAAATCCATGGCACATCACAGAAATTGTTGGGAAGTATGGATGGATATTTTCCCCTCTCTTCTTACTTTTTGTCTTTAATTTTTTCAATTGTGATCTTATTCAATAGGTGGAGGACCTGGATCTCATTTCCCTATTCAATTCATGTGCTTTCTTTGTTTATTTAGATTTTCATGCTCATGAATGTGGGTAAACACAAATTTACATTATACAAATTTCATCATGAGGTTGCTTAGATGTTAAAATTCAATTCTCTTCATTTTTTTTTATTTTTATCAGAAGGTCCTTGAGAGGGCGAGTCGATGCTTAATTATAAGTTAAATATTTTACTCAAACTCTATGTATAATATAATACCATGTCATGCCACAAGGGGACCATGACCATTTTGGCATCATAAGCCTTTCCCTTACCTTGCTTCCCTTGTAATCAATAGTTTCATGTCATGTCCTCGGAAAGGAAAACCCGAGAATATTGAGTTTATATGTGGAAGGAAACATTCACATGCATGTAATGTATTAAGAAATTGAAATTTAATCCAATCTAATAATAACTAATTAGAAGGATTAAGTCTTTAAATCTAAGTGCTCCAAAATATTCATATGATGAAGAATGTTTTCCATCAACAAAGTTTGTCCATTGATTGGACATTGATTATTAATATCAGCCTTAATATGGCGAAAGTTTATGTGGAAGCCTATCTTAATATTACATTGAGACATTTCCCACAGGTCTCCACTCTATGCATGGTGATGACATTGCACTAAAATTCCTTGCTTCCAGAAAAAACCAGCTAAATGCATGCCCAATGGTTTGTGCATGTTCTCAGAGAGGGCTACATCTGCGTCAAATTAATCCACATGCATTTGCAGATGTTGTTGATAAGGTCTAAGGTATTTCCCCTTTATGTGTAGTGGATCAATGCCATCCAAATGTTGTTACTAAGGTCTAAGGTATTTCCCCTTTACATGTAGCATATCAATTCCATGCAACCCCTCGTTTGAATATCTGGCATTCGATTTGGATATGTTTGGAGAACTAGAGGTGGAGGCTAAATTGTGGGCTGGCCAGAAGGGAGCATTGCTCCTGTGTCACGAACTGTCAATGGAGTGGAAGATTAATTTTCAAAAAAGGATCGATGTGAATATCGTACAAAATAAATTCCACAAGCTTATGGTTAGAATAATATTACAAGCTTTCAAGATACGATAAAGATATGTCATTTATGTGTGCATGAGGATTTCGCAAGTGGGAGAAGATGATCTCTCTATAGGAAGTTGTAGTTGTCTTTATTATTTATATTGTGTCAACACTGTTAACTTAATCTCGGCTATATGACTAACGTGATTTTGATTCTTTTAGTTCATATAAGTTTATTTCTTTCCTTATGGCTTCATAAGTGGACAATAGAACTCCAAAACACAATGTTGGACATGCAGTTTTGGATGTAATTTTGGAGAAAAACCGAAGTATGAAGAAATCGCCTAGAAGGAGGAAATCGTGCAAAAGGTAAAAAGGGCGTAGAAGGACGGATAGTGCGCAGGAAAGAGATAGTGCACAAAATGAAGGATAAAGCAAGAGAGCAAGAGAAGGAAGCTCAAGACAATGTGTCTTTCTAGAAATAGAAGAACAACAGAAAATCTGTATAAAGAGAAAAAAGTAGAAGAAGGAAAACAACTAGTTAACTGACGCTGGCCATGCCATGCATTGTAATGGCCTATTTTGGGATAGATAAGAATAGGAATTTAAGCCCTAGATTTTGGGTATAAATATGTAAGGGGTAGGGTGAAAAGAGAGAGATAGTGAGAGATATAGAGAGAGATAGTGGGCTAGAGAAAGTTTGTAGAATCTATAGTGGTTGAGATTATGCAAGAATCATGAATGTAATCAGTTGCTACGATGAATAAAGACAGAGTTTGAGAGATAATATTTCCTCTAATGTATGTTACTTGTTTACGGGTGTTTATGGATGATGTTGTTATAATTCACAGTCTATATTTAGTGTATGGATTGATTATGGTGAATGGATATGATAATCAAAAGCATAGATAAGATAGAATAAGAGAAAATGATTAGTGCATCCGCCTCCCTTTCCCTTACTACTACAAAAACCTGGTTCTTGCAATCCCAATAGATACCTCGGGTGAGACTTCATATATGCAAGTAGGTGATGCCGAAAGGGTCGGCGTCTTGAGGGTTTGTTGGTCACAGTTGAACCAAACCTTGGGTCTTACAACCCGTGCATAGACCAGTAAAATCCAACAAATGGTTATGTGTTTGAGACCAGTACATTGTGAGTAAGGGGATGTTTTGGAGGTCAACTAAGAACAAAATCATAGACTGTATGGAATGAAAAGAACAAGAATTTGTGTGATAAGAGAAAAGGAACCCCCATATGAGTGCCAAGCAATGGATGCAAAAGTATGTGTTCACGAATATGCATGAAATCTTCTTTGGCGAATTACCAAAAATTCCGATCGAGTGGCTAGAAAGGTTGGTTGAGAAAACAGGAAGGTTTAATGCTAAAACACCAAAGAATTGGATTCCTAAATTGGTAAAACAATTGAATTCAGTAAGTAACCCAACTACTTGAGCAATTGATTTTTGGTTAGATAGTGTATTAGGGGGTTATGTTACATAATTTGCAGTAGATTGCATTCAATCATACAATGTTGCATAAAGATATTTTTTCAAAGGTTCATATAGAAGGTTCTTTAAATCATTAAATATGTGGATAAATATGTTATGCAAAAAACATGTGATGATTATGAAGTCTGAAGGCTAAAGGGGCTTTGTGCACATAGGGGGAATACAGAGGATGACATGGGAATCGTCTAAGAGAAGGAAGCAATGAACGAGGGAGGAAGGGAATGAGGATGCAAGAAGGTAGCATACCAAAGGAAGAGTATGATTTTGGAGAGTTGCATGGAGGAATAAGGTACAAGAGGAAAAAGACTAGGTCTGGGAGAGAAGAGAAGCATAGTGAGCTGAAAGAAAGTGAACCTTGCATGTAATTCTGAATCATGGAGATACCATATGTAGGAGGAAAAGAAGAAGGGTCTTAGTCCAATCCAGTAATAGAAGTGCCAATAAGTCCCACTCAGAAAGGATCCTGTGTTGAATCCATGACCCGATGTGTGTCAACACAATCATAGATAACAGTTGAAGACTTGTCAAAAGATATCATAATTATTCAAGGAGTACATAGTAGTAGTAGTCAGAATAGTGGGAGTAGTGCACATAATCAAAGTTAGAATCTAAGCCCACCAGTATCACCAAGAGGAGGGACTACATAAGCCAACATGGCTGGAGTAGATAATAATCTTAGACTTCCTGAATTCAAGGGAGTGGGGTCAGATGATCCGAAGAAACACTTGTTTGTGTGTGAAACAGTTTGGGCTGCTAAAACATATAGGATGATGTTGTAAAAATTGTGCAGTTATCCACGACATTTAGGGGTCATGTGTGGGGTATGGTATATGAAGTTATAGAGAATTATGCCTAGAGGACATGCCAAGACCTTGGAAGAGATAAAGCAAGCGCTATCAAAGGAGTTCAAAAATCCAAAGTCAGAGTTGCAGTACAACATCAAGCTAAAAGAGATCAAATAGGTACAAACAGAGTATGTATGGGATTTCGATCAACGCTTTAAGGATGTAATGGGGAGATTGGCGTTCCAAATTCTGGATCAACAACATTGAGAGTGGTTTATTTCTAGACTTATACCACATATTCAGAGGCCCCTGATTCAACAAAAGGCTAAGTCACAGCCTGAGGCACTAGAGATTGCAATGAAACTAGAGGCATTGCTGGCAGGAGACACAGGAGGAATGGCACAAGATTAGACGCAGTTACCTGCATTAATAATTCAGTTGGTCGAGCTTACCAAGGGAAGGGAAAAATGAGAACAAGTTTGGTGTACAAAGTGCATGATGAAAGGCCATCACAAGGATGAATGCCCAACATTCATGTAATATTTGTCAGCTGGAGCGCCGAATCCACTACTCAAAGGAGGATACTATGAGATTTGTAAGAAATGGGATCATCATCCCACTGAGTGTTCATTACTCCAGAAATATCAGAGTACTCCAAAGAATTGTTTTTGCAATTTTTTCAAGTCAGTAGGGCATGAAGAGAAGTATTGTCATGCGTTCGACCTACTAAGAGAGTGCACAATGGATATGTACATGATCGAGGAAGAGAATACTAGAACGGATGGGAATAGCATGTAGTATAATGGTTAGAGAGTTTTTTATCAGGGGAATAGAGAAAATTTTGGCAGAGACTAAGGTAGATGGAATTTTGGTAGAGGAGGACAAGGATTGATTATCTATTATAACTGGAATCAACCAAGACACTTGGACTGAGATTGTGATATCCCAAGGCCGAGCCCCGATTGTAATTATGAATGTAACATGTTTTGTAGGTTGGTGAGCCAAGTATTTATAAGATGGTAGGCTTATGTGTTTATAGGCCAGAGAGCCTAGATTTTAAAGGCCAGGAGACTGTTTTGTACATGTAAATATTCATACTATTAATATAAACAACATTGTCGTGTGTATACCTACCAGGAATAAAGAGTATGGGAGACTAAGCTCTACTAGGCTGGGTAAGGGAAGGGGGCTGAGAGGTTGGAATGAGGGGCTAAGATTAAGAGCTTAAGTCCAATAGAATAATATATTATTATTATTATTCTAAATGTTGTGAGTGGGATATGAATATATCCTAATCTCCTTTGGAAAGAGGGTACGACTTCCAAATGGAGAGGAATGTGATTCATGAGCACCATGTGTCAATTCAGGCACATGCAATATAAGTGAGAAGTCATATTGTTTTGGGGGTTCTTCTCTTGGCCATTTTTTCACCAGCGCACCCATAAAGCACGAGTATCTCAGGTACACCTTGTTGAATTCCTAAACCACATTGAACCTATGTAGAAAAACCAAATTGACATCCCTGCTACACCGTACCTTGCGGTTTTCCTGTTTTTTTTCTTGTCTGTACCATTCCCCACACCCAGTATATGTTATTGCCATCACCATGCTCGTGTGTTGAGGAGAGAAAGTGAAGAAGCGGGTGGTCAGGCCCGTGGATAGAAGAAGCAGGTTGTCAAGCCTATGAGCAACTCTCTCCAGGTGAGAGAGTGTGCTGAGGAAGTGAGTTCTCCAGGAGGGAGTCCACTAGTAGCTACAAAGCTCTGAGAATTCCTGATCTGGCCTGTTGTTGAAGCCCAAGGAAAGAGAGGTGTAGAATTCGATGGAATTTTGGACAGTGAAGGTGTACACTCCTGGGGTGGGATAGGCATGTGGGGAATGAGAATCTGTGAGCTATGGGCATAAGTGATTCCTTGGAGAAAATCCTTCCTGTTGTACTATGCAACTTCATGTTGTCCCTTCCTAGCCTAGGAATCCATTGCCTGATGGAATTTAGTCCCAGCTCGGGGGTGACCCACTGCTGAGAGTGATGAGTAGTGTGGTCTAAGGCTGGGAGGTTTGTGGAAGGTCTGAACGTAGTTGGTTTACTTCAATTAAAATATAAGTACCCATTTCTCTATTGACTGTATGTTGTGTATTTGTATTTGTTTTATAATTCATGAGTAATGCCTGTATATATATGTTTCATGTATTTGTTAATGTTGCTTCCGTAAGAGTAACTGTATGAGTAGAGTATTGATGTCTATTTAATTACATTAGATAGATATATGTGTGTGTGTGAATATCATATGTTATATCTATTTATTTCCTGTTAAGTTTTATATGTGAATATTTCCGCAAAATAAGTATGTCTCAGTGGCGTTGCCCGACCGGTTTGTGGTCGGGGGCGTTACAAGTTGGTATCAAAGTGTTATTTGGAGTAGCATGGATGGACCTGGGTGGTTGGGGGTGTTACAATGTGGTATCAGAGCATTATTTGGAGTAGCATGGCCCGACCTGGGTGGTCGGGGACATTACAATGTGGTATCAGAGCCATGGTTTCGACACTGAGCCTGAATGGGCCATGTTAGTGGTTAACGAAGAAAATATTTCAGAGTGAATTGTTGTCAAAAGAGAAAAAATATGAACCTCAAAGCATCCCTGAGTGTCAAGAAGGAATCGTGTGAACACTTGGACTGTGTTCAGAAGCCCAGGAAGTATAACGGTTAAGGAAAACCTATAGATGAAAGAAGCCACAACAACCGTTATGCTGGTCCGTAGGATCGGTTCGGGAGAAGGAGGATCCTTCACAACCATCAGATCTGGGAAAAAGTGCATGAAAATTAACTCCTAAGTACTTCGGACTTCATGACTTCGACGAAGTTTATGTGTGATAGAGAGAAAAGGGTCGAAGCCCAAAGTTCTGAATTCCCAGAATGGATCTACACCGTAGATCTGAGGAGAAGTGCTTGACCGTTGGTTTTGGTCAAAGATAGATCAAAGTCGTAGATCAATACAAGAGAAAGTGGTAAGGTGTAGCGGCAGATCAACGTATTTGGGAGCTTGACACTTCAAGAAAAATGAAGTATGCTAATGTGCAAACTTCTGAATTCTCGAAGTCCGGAGTTAATCTGGACTATTCATTGAAAGAGACATGTGTCGACAAATCAACTTGTTCGAGAGTTCGACATTCAGGAGAAACGGGGTGTGCTAAGGTGAATTCTCCCAAAGTCCCCGAAGCTCGAAGTCCCAAAGTGACGTGGCATAATGACATCACCCAGGGTGACATGGACTTCCTTAGTCCTACCACGTGTCAGTCAGAATGGAACTTTGATGAACTTGTTGGACCAAAATCAATCTGACATGTAGGGCCATGTTCCACCACTTTAATTGTTGACAGTTGTACTATGAGGACCCTGGAAGATAAAGTGGTTTGTAAGTTCGGAGTTCAGGATATTTGAGGAATGCAAGTGTAAAATCTTTCGAAGTCCAAAGTCCCGAAGTGACGTGGCCTGCTGACGTCACTAGGGATGACGTGGACACATGGTATGTGTTCCATGTGTCAGTGAGTTAAGAACCTTTTGAATATATAAAGTCCAGTTAGAATGTGACATGTGTCACCCATCTAATTGGGCCACGTGTCCACTTCAAGTATTTCACCACATGGCACTCTTCTTGAGCATGGTTAGTGGGGCCCCTAATGGTCACATGGGATGTGTGGCGCCAGATCATGAAGACCAGAGACTTGGTACTCTAGAGGAAAGATGTTACATTTAGCATTGAGTAGAGAACTCCCAAAGGCCAGAGTCTACCTCAACCGTTGATCATGGAGGACACATGACAGTCGATGTGGTAGTCCAGAGACTTGACACTTTGGAAGAAATGGTTCATGATCAAGTGGGAGGAAGAAATCCCCAAAGTCCCATAGCACCGAAGTAATGTGGCATGATGACTTCACCATGGGTGATGTGGAAGTATTAGAAGATTCACGATTAAGGAGTTTTTGGGTGTGTAGATGTGAAATCATCTGAATATTTGGAGCCCCAAAGTTTCAAGACTCTGGATAAGCGCCCAACTAATAACACTTGGTCACAGTCATGGTCACATGCGAATTAAGGGCTGAAGAAAAATGGGTTGGTGCCCAAAAATTATTGTAGAACAGAGCATGGCTTAGAGATAGAAGCATGAGGGGTCCTTGATCGACCAAGACCCGCGGAAAATGGAATTAGATATTATTTTGTTGAACCAGATTGGTTTATGTTATTTTGGAAAATTATTAAGTCTAATAGCCTGACAAAAATTTGGTTGACTACACATTTTGTAGAGTTAACAATTGTTAGAACCGGACCGAATTGTTGCATAGTGTAGAGAAATGGAGGAGGTGTAGGATGATTATAGTTCGGAAGATGAATTTAGAGGAATGGATGTCCATTTGGGAGTTGAAGGAACAAACTCCAATGGGCATGAAGAAGAAATAGATAAAGAAGTGAGATTGATGAAAATTATTAAAAAATTGCAAAAATATGTCCAAATTCACGAGGTAGATAACGAAAGTCTTAATAAAGATAAGGAGAAATAGGAAGAATTCAATATGAAGTTAATGCAGAGCTTGGAAATAATTTAAAATAAGTTGGACAAGGAGAGTGGCTCCAACAAATTAGGAAGTCACAGGAGCCCTGAGAAGAAAGGAAGGTCAAGGAGTGGTAGCAGACATCACCAACACTCCCAAAATCATTCCCATAAGAGAGTACACAGTAGCTCAAGTCCATCCCTTGTCAGGAAACATAAGAAGTCTGGGATGGATGAGTTGAAAGGAGAAATGAATAAGATCAAACCTCCTACTTTTGATGGAGAGCATAAGAAAGATGAAGAGGCTGAAACATGGCTACTTGGCATGAGGAAATATTTCCAATTACATAATTATTCCTCTCATGCAGAAGGAAGAATTGCAATCTATCAGATGAAAGGAAAGGAATCCATGTGGCGAGATCATCTTGTGCAAGTGTAGCACATTAGAGAGAAGAATGTTACATGGAAGGAATTCAAGAGACATTTTGAAAAAAAGTACTTAACCAAGAGATACTATGATAGAAATATGAAAGAGTTCTTTGAACTTAAATTAAGTTGCATGACTATAGATGAATATGAAAAGATATTTCTAGAGTTGTTGAAGTATGTATCTTTCATTAAGGATGAGACAGTTAATATCTAGAGATATCTGAGTGGGCTGCCATCTTTCATCAGTGATAAAATCCAATATGATGATCCTAAGACTCTGGAAGAAACTATAAGGAGAGAAAAATTATTATATGATCAACAAAAATGAACGCCTACTTTCCAAAAATCTTGGGAAGACAAGAGGAATTTTAAGAGGGAGCAGAGGTAGAAGGGGAACAAGCCTCCATTTCTCAGAAATATTCCTCAAGGACAGCCAGTTTTGAGAGAGCCTGGGATGGCTGAAATAGGTGGGAAAATGACAAGGTAGACACCTATGCAATGTTGGGGTTGTAAATAAGACCACAAGTATAGAGATTTCCCTCATAGAAAGGACAAAGTGAGAGTTGTTCACAATGTTGAGCAAGCAGAAACAGTGGAGGACATGGGAAGAAGAGTACCAAGAATCTATGCAACCCTAGACAACAAGCAAGTTGAGTTTCAATCACACATGATTGAAGTTGAAAGTATGATCAATAACCATGCCTTTACTATTTTAATTGATTCATGAGCTACTCATAGTTACATAGATCCTAAATTTGTGGAAATATTGATTTTTACAAGAAGGAAGCATGAGAAATATTGGCTAGTACAATTGGCTACAGGATCCAAGAGGAAAGTTGTTGAGTTGGTTAAATCATGTCCAGTGGGCATGAATGGACTAAGTACCAAGGAAGATTTGAACATCTTTCCTTTGGGATCATATGATTTCCTAATTGGTATGGATTGGTTAGACCAAAACCATACCCTATTAGATTGTCATAACAAGGCATTCACTTGCTGGGATGAGGAAGGAAATCGGAGAGCAGTTTAAGGAATTCCCAGGGAAATTATTGTCCAAGAAATCTCAACAATGCAGCTGAAGAAGTGTTACAGGAAGGGATGTCAAATATTTGCAGCCCATATGGAGGAATCATCTAAGGATAAGGTGCCAAATCTGGAGGATCATGCAATCCTGGAATATTTTGATGATGTGTTCAAGGAGGTACCAGGACTACCCCCAAAGAGAGATATTGAATTCTCTATTAATTTAATGCCTGGAGAAGCTCTAGTATCAAAGACTCCTTACATAATGAGTACACCAAAACTAAAGGAGTTGCAAATGAAACTGGAAGAAATTTTAAAGAAAGGGTAAATACACCCAAGTGTGTCACCTTGGGGTGCCCCAGTCTTGTTCGTGAAGAAGAAAGATGGGACATTGAGATTATGCATCGATTTTAGATAGTAAAATAAAGTAACTATAAAGAACAAGTATCCTATACCAAGGATTGATGATCTCTTCGATTAGTTGAAGGATGTAAGGATATTTTCAAAGATAGATCTCATATCGGGATACCATCAGGTAAATATTAAAGAGGAAGACATTAGCAAGACCACCTTCAGGACAAGGTATGGTCATTATGAGTTCATAGTGGTGCCATTTGGGTTATCAAATTCACCAGTTGTTTTTATGTGCTTAATGAATGGTGTTTTCCGAGAATATTTAGACAAGTTTGCCATTGTATTTTTAGATGACATCCTTGTATATTCCAAGACAGAGGAAGAGCATGAGCATCATTTGAGGATGGTGTTGCAAGTACTAAGATAACATCAGTTGTATTCCAAATTGAGCAAGTGTTCATTTAATCAAAACATAATTCACTATTTGGGGCATATCATATCTGAAGAAGGGATAGCATTAGACCCTGAAAAGATTGAGGCCATTAAAGGGTGGACAACACCTAAGAATGTGACAGAAGTCAGATCCTTCATAGGTCTAGCTAGCTACTACAGAAATTTCATTGTAGGGTTTTCGAGAATAGCTCATCCCATCGCTTCCTTGCAAAGGAAGGGGAAGAAGTTTCAATGGACAATAAAATGTGAGATGAGCTTCCAACAATTGAAGCAGTTGTTAACCAGTGCTCCAATTCTATGGATTTCTGATCCGAATGAATATTTCATGGTTTGCACATATGCGTGCAAAGAAGGACTAGGAGGAGTCCTTAATCAAAAAGGACATGTGATATGTTTCGAGTCCAAAACATTGAAAGGGCATGAAAGGCTCTATGCCACTCATGATTTGGAGTTAGAAGCCATAGTGCACACCTTGAAGAAGTGGAGGCACTACCTCATGGGAAAGTGTTTTGAGTTTAGGACAGACCATAATGGTCTGAAGAACCTATTTGATCAGCCTACTTTGAATGCTAGGTAGAGTAGATGGTTGGAATTCCTCTGTGAGTATGAATTTGATATCAAGCACATCAAAGGAAAGGAGAACAAGGTGGTTGATGCACTCAGTAGGAGAGTGCATGAACTACATGCTACAACCATTAGCATGTATCAGACAGATCTTAAAGGAAGAATTTCTTCGATTGCAAAAGTAGATATGCAATACATGGAATTGGTAACAAAATTGCAGCAAGGTAAAATGCACCGGAAAATAGAAGATTATAGCTTGGAAGATGATGGAATACTCTTGTACAGGAAAATAATTTATGTACCCAGTTCTCACGAATTGAGGAGTATGATCTTGAAACAGATGCATAATGTTCCTTATGCTTGGCACCCTAGATATTAGAAGAAAAAAATGGCAGCAGTCAAGAGTGATTACTACTGGCTAGGCATGAAGAAATAAATTGCATAGTACATAGCTAAATGCTTGGAGTTTCAAAGGGTCAAGGCTGAGCATAGACACCCAACTGGGTTTCTGCATCCATTACCCATTCCTGCGTGGAAGTGGGAGGTGGTGAAAATGGATTTCATCACAGGATTTCCCAGAACAAACAAGCAACATGATTCCATCATGGTGGTGGTGGATAAGCTTACTAAAGCTACCCATTTTATTCCTTTGAAGACTACTCACAAGGAAACTAATGTTGTTGATATTTATATGAAGGAAGTAGCATGATTTCATGGAATACCCAAGATAATTGTGTCTGACAGAGACCCAAAAATTACCTTGGTCAAAGTTTTGGAAAGGATTATTCAAGAGGTTCAAAACAAATCTGAACTTCAACATAGCCTATCATCTTGAGTCTGATGGACAAACTGAAAGAGTTAATCAGGTGATAGAAGATATGTTAAGAATGTATGTGATGGAAAAACCATCCATATGGGAACACTACCTATACTTGGTAGAGTTTGATTACAACAATGGGTATCAAGCATCACTAAAGATGAGCTCATTTGAAGCACTTTATGGAAGAAAGTGCAACACCCCAATAAGTTGGGACAACCCAGCTGATAGAGAAGGGGTTGGGCGAGAGTTGCTCAAGGAAATGGAAGAAAAAATGTTGCAGATTAAGTAGAATTTGAAGGCTGCACAAGACAGGAAGAAAATGTATTATGACAAGGATAGAACCCACAAGGAGTTTAAAATGTGTGATCATGTTTTCTTCAAGGTGAAACCCAACAAAAGTTCCCTGAAGCTAGAAAACTATTCCAAGTTGGCAGCTAGATATTGTGGGCCATTTGAAATCCTAGAAAGGATTGGACCAATAGCTTATATGATTGCATTTCCTACATGCATGACTATTCATAACATTTTTCATGTCTCATTGCTCAAGAAGTATATACCTGATGCTAATCATGTGATTGATTGGAATGTGATTTAGGTGGAGGAAGAAGGCGCTATACAGGTACACGTGGTGTGCATACTCGACTAGAAGAACAAGTAGCTCTTGAATCGATCCATAAGGTTGGTAAAGGTCCATTGGAGCTGGTATGGTCCTGAAGACGCGACATGGGAGCATGAAGACGCTATGTGAGAAGAATACCCGCATATTTTTTAATATTTTGAAAATCTTGTTGATGTTGTGTAAATGAGTTGCACTGAGGACAATGCAAAAATAAGGGGAGGGGATTGTAATGTCCCAAGGTTGAGCCCCGATTGTAATTATGAATGTAACATGTTTTGTAGGCTAGTGAGCCAAGTATTTATAAGTTGGTAGGATTGTGCGTTTATTAGGCTGGAGAGCCTAGATTTTAAAGGCCATGAGACTTCCAAATGGAGAGGAATGTGCTTCATGAGCTCCATGTGTAATCTCAGGCACATGCAATATAAGTGAGAATTCATACTATTTTGGGGGTTCTTCTCTTGGCCATTTTTGTACCAACGCACCCAACAAGAACGAGTATCCCTGGTACACCTTGTTGAATTCATGAACCACACCGAACCTCTGCAAAAAAATTGATTTGACATCCCTGCTACACCATACCCTAAGGGTTGCCTACGTTTTGTCCTATCTGTACTGTTCTCCATGCCCAGTATATTTTATTTCCATCACCATGCTCATGTGTTGAGGAGAGAAAGTGAAGAAGTGGGTTGTCAGGCCCATGGATAGAAGAACCAGGTTGTCAGGCCGATGAGAAACTCTCTATAGATGAGAGAGTGTGTTGACGAAGTGATTTCTCCAAGAGGGAGTCCAGTAGCAGCTACATAGATCTAAAAATTATTGATCTAGCATGTTCCTGAAGCCCAAGGAAAGGGAGGTGTAGCAACTGATGAACTGTTGGACAGTGAAGGTGTACACTCCTGGGGTGGGACATGACTGTGGGGAATGAGAGTCTGCGATTTGTGGGCATAAGTGATTCCTGGATAAAATCCTTCATGTTGTATTGTGCAACTTCCTATTGTCCCTGCCTAGCCTATAAATCCATTTCTCGATGGAGTTTAGTCCCATCTCGGGGGTGACCCACTGCTGAGAGTGATGAGCAGTGTGGTCTAAGGCTGGAAGGTTTGTGGAAGTTCTGGATGCAGTTGGTGTACTTCAATTAAAAGATAAGTACCCATTTCTTTGTTCATTGTATGTTGTATATTTCTATTTGTATTATAATGCTTGTATATATACATTGCATGTATGTGTTAAAGTTGCTTCTGCATGAAGAGGTGTATGGGTAGAGTATTGATGTCTATTTAATTGAATTATATATGTGTGAGTGTGAATATTAGATGTTGTCTCTATTTATTTCCTATTAAGTTTTATATGTGAATATTTTCGCAAAAGAAGTTTGTCTCGGTGGCATTGCCCAACCGATTGGTGGTTGGGGGCATTACAAGTTGGTATCAGAGCGTTATTTCGAGTAGCATGGTCCAACCTGGTTGGCCGGGGGTGTTACAATGTGGCATCAGAGTGTTATTTGGAGTATCGTGGCCCAACCTGGGTGGTCAGGGACGTTACAGAGATTTCCAAAACCCATGTACCACATGCACATATTGCATAGCAAACGATCACACAACGAATAATTGTCCCCAACTAGTTGCAAAATGGCAGGTCATCATAGAAAACCCAACCTAGAATCAACATCAAAATTAGAATTTTCATATGATATCAGTCTAAAGACGCAGTGCAGGACCAATAATTGTTGTCGTTAAACATGCAGGAGCTCAAATAAGAATTGATATGGAAACTCAAGGAAACCAAACAGAGCAGTGGGTAAGGAAGTCAACAGGGCCTATGCCATCATTCAATCCACAACAGGAAAAAGAGACATATTAGAGCACAATAAATGAAATACTAGGACCACATGGGGGAGCATCAACATCATTGTTGTCTCATATAGAAGAACCAACAGTAACTGAAAATTCAAGTGCGCAAGTAAGTACACTAACCGAATTCTTAAAGAGTTGTGTAGAACTGATGAAGGATAGAACTGTGCTCAGTGTTTTATATAACATGATTGACCACTACACAAAAGGAAGGGACACCCCTGTCACACAAATAATGGTAAATCAAGTACTATGCAGGAAGAGAACCAATGGGGAATTTAGTTTTGATGTGCAGATTGAGGAGTACGATGTGAATAATGTTATTCTATATTTAGGATCAGATATGAATTTACTACCTAAATAGACATGGGAGTTGATGGGAGAACCCGAGATAATATGGTCCCATGTTCAGTTAAGTCTCGCAAATCATCATAATATAGTCCCGATTGGGAGAATAACAAGATTACCTATGAAGATAGATAGGGTGCGCAGCATGGAAGACTTTGAAGTTATTGAGAGAGTAAACAATAGTCAACTGTATCTACCCTTAATGGGATTGGACTCGATGCTCGATAACTACACAATTATTAACTTGAAAATGAGGGAAATGATCTTCGATGTTGGGCATCTAAAGGTTACTACACCTTTGGACCCATCATAAGGGAATATATACACAAAGTTAGCAAGAGGAAATGACATGGAAAACTTATATAATCTGACTATGTGGATGGAGGATTATGTCAACCCAATAATGGATGGAAAACTTATTTGTAGAAGTATCAGTTTGTGTGCATCAGATTCAGAACTTGGTCTAGAGAATTGTCATTAGAGGATGCATGAAGTATCAACTTGACAATGTGCATGTATAAACCGATCCTTGCACTGGATTGGAATAGAGCTATGTAACCCACCCAGGTACGATGGACTAACTGATATTGGTATGTTCATAAAATCATTTGAGCTACAGGTACCTGAAAAATAGAGGATTTTGGCACTGGATTTCATCTTATAAGAAACTCCAGCTAGATGGTGGGTCGCAAAAAACGGAAATGAAGGGTTGGGCACAGTGCAGTAGACTTATTTAGATATACTTTGGGACCAAGGAAGAAAAAAGTGCACAAAAATATATAGGAGAAGGAGACCCGGTGAGTCACGTAGACATATGTATAGATTTATGGTACTCATAATCAGAGATAGAGTGGATGCACCGATTCATACACATGTTGGAAAAAATTCTGAAGAATTGGTATTTATAATTGGAGATGTGCAAGGAGATAGCAGAATGGGAAGGATTGGTCCAAAGATTTGAAATTACATTCACATTTAAACATGAATCCCCCTCCATACAAGTAACACTATAGGCCATCCCAAGAAATATCTTCTCGGAGGTAGAGTCGTTGGAATTATTACCATTATATAGTGCGCACAAAGCCAAGATGACGGTCCAGAAGCTATTGGAATATTATAATTTCACAGAGGAATAATACGAGGCAGAATATCCCAGTAATGTACAAGTATTGGAGATAGAAGGAACACGCGTAGTAGAAGGGCCAGAGCTTGTATCAACTGCGTACACACATCCTATAAAGACAAAGAAAGTCAACATTGGGACAACGAAGAATCCTAAGTTTGTGCATATGGGAGACTATTGGAATGATGAGACAATTAAGAAGGTGGTAGAATTATTATGAGAATGTCAAGAATTATTTCCAACCACATTCCTAGAGATGAAATGGATAGCAAGCGACTTAGGCAAGAAGAAGATTCCACTAAAACCTAGAGCTAAGACAATACAAAAGAGACCTTATAGATTGAAACAAAGGTACAAGGAGAAGGTTAAGACTGAAATA
This sequence comes from Picea engelmannii, assembly GCA_009831015.1. Lineage (NCBI taxonomy): Eukaryota > Viridiplantae > Streptophyta > Pinopsida > Pinales > Pinaceae > Picea > Picea engelmannii. Next base: position 175 of record WSFP011359299.1, on the reverse strand, counting down.
GACAGGATTCTCGAGGAAAGAATTATCGAACCAGTAGAATAATCTGAGTGGATTATCCCAATTGTGGTGAAGGAAAAGAAGACTAGAGGAATTAGTATCTGCATGGATATAAGGAAGTTGACTGATGCATGTGCTGTGCTGCTTATATGTTTAGTATAATGCACTCATTAATTAT
>ML848650.1:65717-83912 GCA_009831015.1 Picea engelmannii | reverse complement strand
AATAAATATTTACAAAAATAATCACTTTTAACTAACATTAATGTTCATTTACAAATAAATTAATATTTAAATTTCACTAATATACTAGAGTCTTCTGAAACAGGAAGCTCATTGTTTATTTTCCATAAAATTATAGATATGTTCGGCCCAGATGTGTACAGTTTAATATTTAATAGCAACCAAAAACAAAGTTTCCCCATTGGTCAAATCATTAAACGAAGTCCTCACCTTTTAACATGTGAATAATTGTTTTTACGAACGCTATTTTACTTTATATTATTCCATATATAATGGCTTTTATAATTTCTCATTCCTTTAAATTATTCCATGTATAATGGCTTTTTTAATTATTCCATGTATAATGGCTTTCGTATTTTTTAACAGCTCATCAAAAGAGTTATTGCACTCAGTATTATAGCCATCTGCACGAGATGATTTTGTTTGTCATCTACCATGATGTTGCTGCAATAAACAGAGTCTTTCTATCTTCTTTGTTGTGTTGGTTAATAGAACAGAGCGCCTTAAAAGGTAGCATAGCACATATGATTATGCAAGGCATGTCTGTAATATACCATGGATCCCATAGAAATGGCGCCTTTATCATGCTTCCTGACCTATGGTGTATATATATATGTGTTCCTCCTAAAACCCAACACGGGTTGGCCCTAGAATTTGCTGGCGCAGGTCGACCTTCGTGAATTTGTTATTAATCTTGCAATAAGCACATCCAATCAAGTTATGTGTAGGCATGGAAGAAAGGGTTTAAAACAGCTAATAAAGCCCTCAAGATTATTGAACTTTGGTACCAACAAGCCTTCAGGCAATATCTCAGCTACCTTATTCTTCTAGGAACTTAAAACATAATGTGTTTGCAATGTATGTCAAGCTCCAAACCAAGAGCAAAGACAACATGCCTGTAAGGGTATTATGAACTAATGCTTAGACCTTTTTCCATGCAGCAAAAATCACCAAGAATACCACGATGCCCTCATAAATAGATCTGGTTGCAAGCTACTTCATATGTTTCACTGGTTGAAGGGTTTCTTCTGTTATAACAAACATTGTGTGCTTGATCTACAATATCTGTAAAACTCTATCCATAAAAATTTCATATTGATCTCGATTAATCCCAGCTTCACAAGTTTTATAAACAGAAATTTATTTGGATCGTATGCTTTTATTTGCCCATCAACCACATCATATTGTTTGTAAATAAGCATTGATCCTTTGGGACTTTCTAGGATCCATTCATTTCAAAGCTGCCACTTTAAATTTTCCAATTGTCTGGGAGATTTTTCTCAGATATGCTAATAGGTACAACAAATCCCGATATCACAATTCGAATGTTGCTAACATCAAATACACCAAGGTGGCCTTCTTTCTCTTAGAAAACAAGCTTGAACAGATGACGGTAGGTCTGAAAGTACCACTGCAAATAGTCCTCCAGGCTTGATTCCTCAAAGTATGCATGTATTATGCTGGAAATGACCTTGGACAGTTCTGAAAAAGTATTTTACCATGCTACTTCAACCAAATTTAATCATTAGATCTGTATTGCTGGAAGAAATGTCTCAAATGTCATTTTTTTTTAGAGTCAACACAGGTTAAAACATTAATTTTGCTAATAAATTCCAAATGGGAACTTGAGGTTACTTGGTTCCAATAATGTAATATGAACCCATGAATGCAAATGACCAGAGAATTTTATAAATTTGGAAGTTTAAATAAAATATTTTGTAGAAGTGTTTGAGCCACCCATTCACCTATATGACCGTCCTTCATTATCACATAATTACCTGATGAGCTGCAAAGCATTGATTCGTTAACTGATGAGCTACAAAGTGTTCATCATTCGTTAACTTACTAGATTCTACTAATAAATAAATTAATATTTGAATTTCGTTGATAGGATAGAGTTTTATCAAATGGAAGGGCCCATTGTTTCTTCCCTCAAATTATATCACAAATACACAGATAGTCTGGCCAGATGTGCAACTAAACATAGAATCATTACACACCTTCCCTTCTCTTCTCTTGGAAGCAAATTTATTTAAGATAGGTTTGAGCAAATTTTTCGGTTTTGAGAAAATAAAGACACACTTTAATTTAGAAAAAAGAGGAGTGGGACAATTCGAGAGCAATCTTCGCTCCTGAGTTACTTTGAGGTTTTTCGGCGGTGTGGTTTTAAATTTTCGGCTAGTTTAGAACTCTGGTCGATTTTTTGAGCAACTGGGTTAGTTTAAAATGGGACAAAACCCTCTGGGGAAGTTTCTAAAATGCATGGAACTTTGATCCATGTGAAACTCAGGCTACCCTTGAAAATCTGGTCGGATTGAGGTCCATTTTTTTACCTGAAAAACAAATTTGTTTGCTCCCTAGTTAACCTACTCCAAAAAAAAATATTGTACACATCTTAAACCAATTCCTTTTAACAATCTGTCAACAACTTATTTGTAGCATCCTTCTCTGGCGCACTGAGAAAACTTATTATTTGAGGACACTTTCTCGCAAGTGATCTGGACTTTTATGATGTCAAAACATTTATCTTTGATTATGATGTGTTATGATAGACGACATGTTGTTTCACTGCTTGGATGTAGACAGGTGCTATTAACTCAGCCTTATTGAGTGTGTAGGGTTTTGGACATTGAGGATGCAGAGGCATCGGTGGAACCCCTTGGACTCTGGATTGAGTCAGGGAGTGTGCTATTTGGGTTGATTTATTTACTGTGATATTTCATTGATTTGATGATTTGATGTTGACATGTTCTGACATGATTGCTAATGATGCAGGCTGATGATAGCTTGATGACTAGACTCACATATGGAGTAAAGGGGCCACACACGATTTCTAGAGAGGCTGAGGGAGAGGTGTAGACAACAACCCTACCACAGCCTACTAGCACTCCCGCCATGGCTCAAACTGTAGGTTAACGATTACCTAGTTCGGGAGGATCCACAATGCCGTGAAGGTAGACTGGGACAGTCGCTCAAGATGATCCTAAGGGATGCGCAATAAGGCGGGGGCCTTATTCCTTAGAGCCCTTAGTCACCCACAAGTTCACCTGGCGGAGTGTTGACTCCAGGGGTTATAGATGTCTACCAATTAGTCAAGTTGGCGAGTGGCACCCTTGGAGCACGTGGTGCATCATGAAGGGCACGTCCTGCAAAAGAAACACAAGTTGGTGAGTGGCACCCTTGGAGCACGTGGTGCATCCTGAAGGGCATGTCGGGAAAAAGAAACACAAGAAGCGAGTGGCACCCTTGGAGCATGTGGTGCATCCTGAAGGGCACGTCGTGCAAAAGAAACAACAGAGGTGAGTGGCACCCTTAGAGCATGTGGTGCGTCCTGAAGGGCACGTCACACTGATGTTGAGGAAGAAACAAACCTAGATAGACCTAAGACATTAACACCTTAATAAATTCGTAAAACAACTCCCCTAAACAATTTTCGCCCAGTTCTAAATCTAAGCCTAAGTCTAAAAACTTTTCGAAGATAAAATTTCGATTAACCTTAAGGAAAAGACCCTATAAAAATAAAAATAAAGCTGTAAAGTAAAACCCACTTAAGTAATGGTTTAGTCTTCTTAATTTTAGAGGGGGTAAAGTGAAGAGAGGGATAAATTAATTGAAATCCGTGGTTTTAAATTGTAAAGAAGAAATAAAATTATTTAACGTATGGAGATATAAAAAGTTATGAATTTAAAAATAAAATGAAAAGATTAATTAGCACATTTACCTTTTTGGTTTAAAAAAAAAAAAAAAGGGAAATAAAGGGAATAATGAAAATAGGGAAACTAAGTAATAAAGGAAACATAATAAAGGAAAGAAGGGGACCTAGGGTAAAAAGCAAAGTCAACATAGTAAGGAATCAACAATTAAAAACTTTCTAAAATGAACTAAATTTAGCAACTTCATTTTAGGGAAAGTTATTAAAAGCATGTAGGGGATCTAGGAACACCTAGGAGTAAATTTAGGAGCGACTCTAGGTGGGTGAGGGATTTGAGATATTTAATAAATTAAAGAAAATATTTAGTGGAGAAAAGAGGGGGTGGACGACACTTGTGCGATGGAGAATTTTTGGAATATTTTATTAAAACTCAATTTAAAATGTGAATTTAGGAAAGTTGGTGGGTCTCAAAACTCTATAAAAGAAAAGAGAAATGAGGAAGAAAGGGGATTGGTTGTTATCATAAGGTTATGCTGCTGGTTTGTGACTTGACTGATTTCTTGTGAGGAGTTGGAATTTTCTCAGCTCGAATAGGAGTGGTAGCTCGGCCTTGCAAGGCGAGCTGGGAAGCTAGACTTACCTTCTGAATTTTGTGTGGCCCCTTTGCGGCTCGGGGGGCTAAGGGGGAAGTAGAGTACCCCTAGCGATTGGTTGGGAGGTACCGGTGAGGTCTCGACGGTCGGCGAGCGGGAGCGGCAAGGAGCTCGGGACGACACTCGAGGTAGGCGAAAGGGAAACGGTATGGTTGTAAATTGTAGAGTAGCATGCATTAAACTTATGCTCAGATTTAAATTGATTGTAAAGGACATGATGAACATTAGTAAAAAGGTTTTTCTCAGTGTTGTATGATGCTTGATGGACCACAATGGCCTGCATACTTGTTTCGGTTGTGAGTTTTTTTACAAAAAAAAATCAACCAATAAGAATGGGAGATTTCGAAGGCATTCTGAGCAGCTTTTTATGCCCATTTGTTTTTTGTCATTTAGATTTAATTTTTTTTTCCAGCTGCAATAACGGTTGAAGCCCTGTGATTGTCCCCATGTTTGGTGGTAACACATTTTTCTTCCTTCTCTGCCTTCTACGTGAAGTATTCGTGAGATTACCTCTGCCCAACGGTCGGGCGAGGGATGAATGGTTTATTTCTGTGATTCTGTTATATATCTCTGTGCTTTTATGGTTACAAATTCTCTGTGTTTTCTTTTATATTCCAAATTCTCTGCATATCGTAGGAATTCCCTGCGTTTTACTGTTGTATTAACCGGGCGTTTCTGTTTGTGATCTCTGCGTCTGTGTTGAGTTTTTGCAAAACCATGTTAGGTAACCGTGAACGATCCTTCCCTTGTCGATTCACGCCTATGAAAAGGGAAACCTATTTTTACTTCTGTGTGAAGTCTTGGTCGAGGGATCGGATGCATCTGTATCTCCTCTGTTCCCTCCCTTTTTTTTATTTTATTAATGTCTCTCACCGAGTTTTGGCCGCGCATGTATCCCTGTTGAATGTGTCCTCCAAGCATGGTGTTATCCTGGCTTACCCGTTGCAGCTCCACTCGTTAGATGGTAGTGATTGGATGACGAAATTTTTGGGTTATGGCATGACAGGATGCAACCGGGATTTATGGCAAGTTGATTTTGGGGCAAATTGAGTGGAGTGTTTTTTTTTTTTTTTTTTTATTTGACTATGAGCGTTTTTGTATTCTTTTGTCAGTGAGCGTTATTTTCATTTACTGTGGGCATTCTCTGTTATGGTTGAATGGTGGTTTCATTGTATAGGTTGTGTGTAATTTTTCCCCCTTGCACCCTGGTATTGTGAGTGTGATCTTTGCAATTATGGCGGTACACTATAACCCGATTTAAATTTTATTTGCTGCCGAATTTTTGCTGGAGCCATATGTCTGTAGCACCCTTGTATAAATTCGCCTGCACCGGGGATGATTCTCTACAGTGTGCCCATTTTCTCTAATGCATTAAGCACTTTCCTTGTTGACAGTACTCCGCGTAACCTCCAGACCTCATCCACATCGTGCACTTCACCGACAGTTGTTAAACCTTACTACTTTTGCCTCTGCGTAAACAATATTTATTACCTCTGTGATTTTCCTGGCACAACAAGTTCTCTGGTGAGTTGGCCCTTGATTGCGACTCTCTGCTCCCTGCTGCGTGGTGAATCTATTTTGGGGACTTGAATTTCCTTGAATCACGGTCGGTCCCCTGTGCCTTCCCTTCCTTACCTTTTCTGACAGTAATCTGATTAGCTTGGTGATCTAGACAGCTCTACAATCATTGTAGTTGCTTTTTCAAGGCGAAATTATTGTTAATACTTACCAGCTAATGATTCACAGATATCTAATCAATTCGTGTCTTCTAATTAACTTTTGGAAATTCTATAAATTGTTTTCTTCATTATTTATGATGGTGTAGCCAGTGCACAGGGATTTTCTTTGAAATAGCAATCATTCGATTGTCGTGGGACAAATTTCGTTTGTTCATTCAAAACCAGAAACTATATTACATTTATTATTTCAACACCTGTGCAGCTGTAACTTAATCACAAATACCTAATTGTTAAAAGGCCTGCCATTTATTAAAGAAAGGAATTATTCTTTTATTATTTATTAAAGAAGGAATTCGTTGAAGTAAAACATTTAAGGAAGGAGACTGTTATGTATTAGATCGTAGATATAGATTATTAAAGGTAATGCCTTGTGATGTATTGTTTTATAATCATGTAAGAGTAATGTCCTTGGAATGTGGATTAACAGGTAATGTTAGGGTTAGAAGTACATCAATTCAATGTTGTGGTTATTCTAAGATACTAAGTTATGGCAATAATGTGAAATGGCATGGTACTTTACTGCATTCTCTTGTTAGTATAATATGCGAGTATTGCAATAGGTGTGGATAATTGCATTATAAATTATCGTTGAAATGATATGGTTATTCAATTTCTCATTAATTGTCATTTATTTAATTGTTATATAAGTGCAATGYTGTTTTAAATTGGATTAATAATTAGTTTAACTGCAAGCTTGTAATATCACTATAAGTATGGTAGCTTGTATGATAACATAGGAGTGTAAGGACATTGTTATTTGTTTACAATGTGGTGGTAGCATAAATGTAATGGTGAGGTTAAATCATTGTAAGGACATTTAATTCTTTTTATTTTTAACACAAAGGGTAAGGCCCTTAAACTCAGGGCAATAAATTAATTAGATTTACCTTATGCTAATGTACTCGGGGTTTAATAAAATTAAATGGAAAAATGGGCTAATAACCAATCACTATTGAGTCATAGACATTTCCTTGTCATAATTTGAGTGGTCGTTGTCTAAGTCCTTGACATGCGTTTCCCCTAGTAGACGTGGTTGTTTCATTAATTTTTGTATACCTAGTTGTGAACAATGTATTGTTTGGTCTGCCTGTGTTGGGTGGGTTGTAGACCCCTCCATGTGGCCTTACTATATAAGTCTGTGTGTGTGATTATTTTCTGTGTAAAGAATCCAGTGCCGTATCAAGAGTCTCGGGCCCTTTAAAGGCAGGGTTTCCACTCTTACGACACACCTGACAAAGATTACTATTTTCTACCTGAGCAGTCGGCTAGGAGCCTATCTGACCTTCTCTCTCTCCGGAGCAGAGAACTAAGATTAAACGCCCTGCTTTCCTGTGCAGAAATAGTAAAATTTACCACTATGGATTCTTCCATCTATTTCATACGGTACATAACCCAGTATGTCGTTTAATGCTTGCAGTTACTTGTTGTGCGCCTTATGTCTATGGTCGTTTATTGCTTGCAGTTACTTGTTGTGCGCCTTAAGTCTTCTTGTTTTGATCATCGTGGTTGCTTCTTGTTGGTTGTCGGGTAGCGATGCCAAGTCAAGTGTGTCTGTTCCTTTTTACACGCGCGCACACACCTTAAACAAAAAAAAAAAATCTTGCACCTGTTAAAGAGTTGTTGTCATAACAAGGAGGTTGTTACATATGGTATCAGATCCGGTTCGACCCGCGACTTGGGATTTGCTACGGATTTCATTGACATGATTAGATTTGATTATACTGTTGTTGATCGAGTTGATTGTGTGCTTGCAAGTAATCATGGTTAGAGGACGCCGCGGAGGTAGACGACGGGGTGCTAGGGGAGGAGGTGTGACGCCTCCAGTAGCATCCACGCCTAAGGGGTCTAACCCCCAGGGAGGCGAGCAGGTTCTCGGACAGGAGTAGATAGTAGTCGGCGATGTTGTTTTGATGATGAGGTATTTTCAGTGCATGTCCGAGTCCTTGATCATCCGATTGGACAGAGACGAGGCCAGGGCGCCGACACCTGTTGAGGTTCTGCCATGTGCACCGGCCGTTATAGGAAGCATTCACCGTGAACTCGAGAAGGTTAAATTTTCTTATTTCTTTGGTGCCACGGCCGGTGCAGGCGCCGAGGCATGGTTGGAGAATATGGCGATGTGCTTCGCACTTCGCGATTATACCTCCAATATGAAGGTCTGCATGGTGGTATTTCAACTGAAGGGGAGCGCTCTTCTATGGTGGAAGATGCTCCTGTCGCAGCTGAACATGGTCGTTGAAGACGTGTCATGGGAACTGTTCGAGGAATGGTTCCGAGAGAGGTATCTTTCAGAGGAATTCATTGAGTGTCAGCTCAATGAGTTCAACGCATTACGACAGGGAGGTCGTATGGTGCCCAAGTATGAGGCACGTTTTATGGAGCTGCTCCAGTATGCTCCGCACCTTAACACAAAGAAGCTCAAGGTCAACAGGTTCGTGTTTGGCCTTAACGGCAACCTGTGTGCAAAGGTCAGGATCTTGATGCCTCAAACCTTGCACGACGTTGTCCAAAAGGCCTTCATAGCAGAGGAGGAGCTTATCAGCGGGGGTCAGACCAGGACTCCAGCGAGACCAGCAGGGCAGGGTTCATATAGTACACCACAACATTAGACACCAGGGAGACATACGCTGAGATATCATGGTTTCGAGAGAGGATCCACTTTCACTACACCCAGACGACCACCATCTCAGCAGAAGACACCTTATCGGGGACCACAACACCAACAGTAGCAGTTTAGGCCAGTTCAGCAGAACAGACCGGGGTTCCACGCCGGTGGGCCGTGATCTTCTACTTCGGACACCAGGACTACTGGGCCGAAGAAGGGGTGTTGGACGTGTGGGAAGACACACTACTAGAGGGACTGTCCTGTGGAGAGGACCGGAGCGTCTAGATCAGCCGGACCCGCTACCGTGGAAGATATGGGCAAGGCCCATTGGATTCATGCGGTGGTGAATAACCGCCAGGCAGAGCACCAGTCGAATGTGCTTGAGATGACAGGTACTGTCGCTGACCAGACCCTTAGTATTTTGATAGACCCAGGTGCTATTGAAAGTTTCATTTCTGGTGCAATGCTAAAAAGGATTAAGGTAAATGCAGTCAAACAGGATGAGTTTAGCTTCATAGAGATGGCTTCAGGAGCCAAACAGAAGGTTGGAGGAAAGGTTATGGGCTGTGCCCTTAACCTGGGAGAGTTTGTCACGAGGGTCAACTTGTACGTCACAATCTTAGTATCTTACGACGTCATGATTGGTATGGATTGGTTGGAATCGCATGAGGCGATACTCAACTGTAAGACGAAGAGGTTGATATTGGTCGATGATGAAGGACAGAGACGGGTGATTGTAGGACGGAACCAGGGAGTATCCCTGAGGTTCGTCTCTTCCTTATAGTTACGGAAGAGTATGCACAAGGGGTGAAAGGTTTATGCGATCCTCACGCTAAACGAAAAGGGAGTAGTGGAAGGTCTAGAACACCTTCTAGTGGTGAAGGAGTTTGTGGACGTATTTCCAGAGGATTTTCCCGGGATTTTGCCAAAAAAGGAACTGGAGTTTACCATAGACCTGAAACCGGGGACCAAACCGATAGCAAGAATGCCTTATCGGATGTCGACCCCGGAGTTGCAAGAGCTGAAAATGCAACTGAAAGAGTTGTTGGACCTGGGGCTGATACGCCCTAGTGTGTCACCATGGGGTGCACCAGTTATTTTCATACAAAAGAAGGATGGATAGTGGAGGCTTTGCATTGACTACCGTCAACTGAACAAGGCTACGATCAAGAATTAGTATCCCTTACCAAGAATTGATGATCTGTTCAATCAGATGAAGGGTGCGACGGTGTTCTCCAAAATCGATTTGTGATCAGGGTATCACCAGTTATGGATCAAAGAGGATGACGTCCTTAAGACCACCTTTAAGATGAGATTTGGACATTACGAGTTTACAGTTTTACCGTTTAGACTGACAAATGCCGTAGGGGTATTCATGAGTTTGATGAACGGGGTGTTCTGCGAGTACTTGGACAAGTTCGTCCAAGTATTCATTGACGATATTTTGATCTACTCTCGGACAATGGAGGAGCATGAAGAGCACTTGCGCTTGGTACTAGAGTGTTTACGAGAGCACAAACTGTATGGGAAGTTGTCCAAATGCTCTTTTTATCAATCGAGGATTCACTACTTAGGGCATGTCATCTTCGGTGAAGGAATCGCCATGGATCTAGCCAAGGTCGAGGCTATTATGGAATGGCCTATGCTGACGAATGTCACAGAAGTGCGTAGTTTTATGGGTTTAGCAAGATACTATCGACGATTTGTCGATGGATTTTCAAAGATAGCAAATCCGATCATGGAATTGCAGAAGAAAAACAAGAAGTTTGTCTGGATCGAGAAATGCACAGAAGCATTTCGAAGGCTTAAAGAGTTGTTGACCACAATGTCGATACTAAAAGTCCCTGACATGGACACAGACTTCTTGGTATGCACTGATGCATCCAAGGAAGGTTTAGGCGGAGTCTTGATGCAAGACAGACGAGTGATTGCTTACATTTCAAGGAAATTGAGAAGGCATGAGGAGAACTACGCGATGCACGATTTGGAGTTATTAGACATCGTATATGCCTTGAAGGTTTGGAGACACTACCTTGTTGGATGAAAATTTGAATTAAGGACTGATCATTGTGGACTACAACACATTTTTATGCAAAGCGACCTGAACGTGTGACAATGACGTTGGTCGGAATTTCTTAGCGAGTACGACTTCGAGATTAATTACATAAAGGGAACAGTGAACCAACTTTGGTGTTGCCTCTTTAGATGAATCTACGTGAGAAGATTCTCACTTTACAGTGTGACGATGACTGGTACAAAGAAGTCGAGGATTTTATCGGACAAAACACAATGATGGTACCACAATATCAGGGAATTTCTTTTGATAGCGATGGGTTATTAAGGTTTAGAGGTCAGATTTACGTACCGCCTAAGGACGAGTTGAGGATGTTGATCCTGATCGAGGCTCATAGAGCAGTTTACATGGATCACCCAAGAGTCACGAAGATGAGGGAAGACCTTAAACCCTTATTCTTCTGGAAGGGAATGAAGGCCGACATAGTCAACTTTGTGGCCAGATGTCTAGAGTGTCAGCAGGTAAAGGCTGAACATAGACACCCGGCATGATTACTTCAACCACATGCCATTCCGGAATCGAAATGGGAAGTTATTTCGATGGATTTTATTGTTGGATTGCCAGTGACGACAAGGAGACATGACTCGATTTTTGTAGTAGTAGACACTCTGACGAAGAGTGCTCACTTTATTCCTGTGCGTATGACGTATCAGGCACCTGACATAGCGAGAGTTTTCATCAGTGAGATTTTGAGGCTGCATGGAGTTCCTAAAAAGATTATATCCGATCAAGGATCGGTGTTTACCGGACGATTTTGGACGAGTTTCCAAGAGGCCTTGGGAACACAACTTAATTTTAGTACTACGTATCACCCGGAGACTAACGGACAGACAGAACAAACGAACCAAACCTTGGAAGACATGTTGCGCATGTACGTGATGGACCAAAAAAATCATTGGGAGGAGTTCCTGCCTCTAGTAGCGTTCGCTTACAACAACAGTTACCAGAGCACCATTAAGATGGCGCCTTTTGAGTTTCTTTATGGGCGACCGTGTCGGATGCCCTTGAGTTGGGATTGGCTTGAGGATAGGGTCCTGGTGGGACCAGAAGCGATCAAAGAAATGGAAGAGCAAATGCAAACCATAAGACAAAGGATTAAAGAAGCGCAGGATCGAAAAAAGAGTTATGCCGATGCGTACCATATCGACCGTAGTTACGAGGTCGACGATCGAGTCTTCTTGCGGGTTAAACCGCATAAAAGTTCAATCAAGTTTGGAAAGGGAGCTAAACTCTCTCCTAGGTTCGTGGGACCTTTCGAGATTGTGGAGAGAAAGGGGCCCGTGGCCTATCGACTAGCCTTGCCTGATTCTTTGAGGCGTATGCACAATGTCTTTCATGTATCTATTTTGAGACATTATATTAGTGACCCTACGCACGTGATTGACATGAGTTCCTTGCAGGTATCGTAGGAGGGAGCACTCACGGCTAAGCCGGTCCACATCTTAGATCATCACATTCGAAAGTTACGACGTCAAACGGTAGATTAGGTCAAGGTCCAGTGGGACAGTTATAGTCCGCACTCGGCGACCTGGGAGGATGCATATGATATGTGCCAGCAGTTTCTATTTTTGTTTGATAGATAGACTTATGATACTGTGATACTTTTATTTCGGAATTTATACTAAGAAACTTTGGGACGAAGTTTAGACCAAGAGGGGGTGTATGTAACATCCCGCTCTGGCGCACTGAGAAAACTTATTATTTCAGGACACTTTCTCACAAGTGATCTGGACTTTTATGATGTCAAAACATTTATCTTTGATTATGATGTGTTATGATAGACGACATGATGTTTCACTGCTTGGATGTAGAATGGTGCTATTGACTCAACTTTATTGTGTGTGAAGCGTTTTGGACCATGAGGATGCAGAGGCATTGGTGGAACCCCTTGGACTCCGGATTGAGTCAGGGAGTGTCTTATTTGGGTTGATTTATTTACTGTGATATTTCATTGATTTGATGATTTGATGTTGACATGTTCTGACATGATTGCTGATGATGCAAGCTGATGATAGCTTGCAAACCAGACTCACATATGAAGTAAAGGGGCCACACACAATTTCCAGAGAGGTTGAGTGAGAGGTGTGGACAGCAGCCTTGCCACAGCCTACTAGCACTCTCATCGTGGCTCGAACTATAGGTTAACGATTACCTAGTTCGAGAGGATCCACGATGTCGTGAGGGAAGACTGCGACAATCGCTCACAATGATCCTAAGGGGTGCGCAATAAGGCGAGGGCCTTATTCCTTGGAGCCCTTAGTCTCCCACAAGTTCAGCTGGCGTAGTGTTGACTCCAGGGGTTATAGATGTCTACCAATCAGTCAAGTTGGCGAGTGGCACCCTTGGAGCACATGGTGCATCCTGAAGGGCACGTCGCACAAAAGAAACATAAGTTGGCGAGTGGCACCCTTGGAGCACGTGGTGCATCATGAAGGGCACGTCGCGCAAAAGAAACACAAGAAGTGAGTGGCATCCTTAAAGCATGTGGTGCATCCTGAAGGGCACATCGCACAAAAGAAACAACAGAGGTGAGTGGCACCCTTGGAGCACGTGGTGCGTCCTGAAGGGCACGTCGCACTGATGTTGAGGAAGAAACAAAACTAGACATCCCTAAGACATTAACGCCTTAAGAAATTCATAAAATGAATCCCCTAAACAATTGTCGCCCAGTTCTAAATCTAAACCTAAGTCTAAAAGCTTTTCTAAGATAAAATTTCGATTAACCTTAAGGAAAAGACCCTATAGAAATAAAAATAAAGCTATAAACTAAAACCCACTTAAGTAATGGTTTAGTCTTCTTAAATTTAGGGGGGGTAAAGTGAAGAGAGGGATAAATTAATTGAAATCCATGGTTTTAAATTGTAAAGAAGAAATAAAATTATTTAACGTATGGGGGTATAAAAAGTTATGAATTTAAAAATAAAATGAAAAGATTAATTCTAGYGCATTTACCTTTTTGGTTTTAAAAAAAAADAAAAARRGGAAAGAAAGGGAATAATGAAAATARGGAAACTAAGTAATAAAGGAAACATAATAAAGGAAAGAAGGGGACTTAGGGTAAAAAGCAAAGTCAACATAGTAAGGAATCAACAATTAAAAACTTTCTAAAATGAACTAAATTTAGCAACTTCATTTTAGGGAAAGTTATTAAAAGCATGTAGGGGATCTAGGAACACCTAGGAGTAAATTTAAGAGCGAATCTAGCTCAGCCTTGYGAGGCGAGCTGYGAAGCTAGAATTACCTTCTGGATTTTGTGTGGCCCCTTTGTAGCTCGGGGGGATAAGGGGGAGGCAGAGTACCCCTAGCGATTGGCTGGGAGGTACCGGTGAGGTCTCGACGGTCGATGAGCGGTAGTGGCAAGGAGTGCAGGACGACACTCGAGGCAGGCGAAAGGGCAACGATATGGTTGTAAATTGTAGAGTAGCATGCATAAACTTATGCTCAGATTTAAATTGATTGTAAAGGACATAATGAACATTATTAAAAAGGTTTTTCTCAGTGTTGTATGATGCTTGATGGACCACAATGGCTTGCGTACTTGTTTCGGTTGTGAGTTTATTTACAAAAAAAATCAACCAATAAGAATGGGAGATTTCAAAGGCATTCTGAGCAGCTTTTTACGCCCATTTGTTTTCTGTCATTTAGATTTAATTTTTTTTTCCAGCTGCAATAACGGTTGAAGCCCTGTGATTGTCCCTGTGTTTGGTGGTAACACATTTTTCTTCCTTCTCTGCCTTCTGCGTGAAGTATTCATGAGATTAACTCTACCCAACGGTCAGGCGAGGGCTGAATGCTTTATTTCTGCGATTCTGTTATATATCTCTGTGCTTTTATGGTAACAAATTCTCTGCGTTTTCTTTTATATTCTGAATTCTCTGCATATCGTACGAATCCCCTGCGTTTTACTGTTGTATTAACCGGGCATTTCTGTTTGTGATCTTTGCATATGTGTTGAGTTTTTGCAAAACCATGTTAGGTAACCGTGAACGGTCCTTCCCTTGTTGATTCGCACCTATGAAAAGGGTGACCTCTTTTTAATTCTGTGTGAAGTCTTGTTCGAGGGATTGACTGCATCCGTATCTCCTCTGTTCCCTTCCTTTTTTTTTATTTTATTTATACCTCTCACCGAGTTTTGGCCGTTCATGTCTCCCTGCTGAATGCGTCCTCTAAGCGTGGTGTTATCCTGGCTTACCCATTGCAGCTCCACTTATCAGATGGTAGTGATTGGATGACGGAATTTTTGGGTTATGGCGTGATAGGATGCAACCGAGATTTATGGCAAGTTGATTTTGGGGCAAATTGAGTGGAGCGTTTTTTTTTTTATTATTATTTATTTGACTATGAGCATTTTTGTATTCTTTTGTCCGTGAGCGTTATTTTCATTGACTGTGGGCATTCTCTGTTACGGTTGGATGGTGGTTTCCTTGTACAGGTTGTGTGTAATTTTTGCCCCTTGCGCCCTGGTATTGTGAGTGTGATCTTTGCAATTATGGTGGTACACTATAACCCGATTTAAATTCGATTTGCTGCCGAATTTTTGCTGGAGTCATATGTCTGTAGCACCCTTGTTTAAATTTTCCTGCACTGGGGATGATTCTCTGCAGTGTGCCCAGTTTCTCTAATGCGTTAGGCACTTTCCTTGTTGACAATACTCCATGTAACCTCCAGACCTCATCCACCTCATGCACTTCGCTGACAGTTGTTAAACCTTACCACTTTTTTCTCTACGTAAACAATCTTTATTACCTCTGTGATTTTCCTGGCACAACAAGTTCTCTAGCGAGTTGGCCCTTGATTGCGGCTCTCTGCTCCATGTTGCGTGGTGAATCTATTTTGGGGACTTGAATTTCCCTGAACCGCGGCCGGTCACCCGTGCCTTCCCTTCCATACCTTTTCTGACAACAATCCGATTAGCTTGGTGATATAGACAGCTCTGTAGTCATTGCAGTTTCTTTTTCAAGGCGAAATTATTGTTAATACTTGCCAGCTAATGATTCACAGATATCTAATCAATTTGTGTCTTCTAATTAACTTTTGGAAATTCTGTAAATCATTTTCTTCATTATTTATGATGGTGTACCCAGTGCGCAGGGATTTTCCTTGAAATAGCAATCATTCGATTGTCGTGGGACAAATGTCGTTTGTTCATTCAAAACGAGAAACTATATTACATTTATTATTTCGACACCTGTGCAGCTGTAACTTAATCACGAAAACCTAATTGTTAAAAGGCCTGCCATTTATTAAAGAAAGGAATTATTCTTTTATTATTTTTTAAAGAAGGAATTCGTTGAAGTAAAACATTTAAGGAAGGAGACTGTTATGTATTATATCGTAGATATAGATTATTAAAGGTAATTCCTTGTGATGTATTTTTTTATAATCATGTAAGAGTAATGTCCTTGGAACGTGGATTAACAGGTAATGTTAGGGTTAGAAGTACATCAATTCAATGTTGTGGTTATTCTAAGATACTAAGTTATGGCAATAATGTGAAATGGCATGGTACTTTACTGCAATCTCTTGTTAGTATAATATGTGAGTATTGCAATAGGTGTGGATAATTGCATTATAATTTATCATTGAAATGATATGGTTATTCAATTTCTCATTAATTGTCATTTATTTAATTGTTATATAAGTGAAATGTTGTTTTAAATTGCATTAATAATTAGTTTAACTACAAGCTTGTAATATCAATATAAGTATGGTAGCTTGTATGATAACATAGGAGTGTAAGGACATTGTTATTTGTTTGCAATGTGGTGGTAGCATAAATGTAATGGTGAGGTTAAATCATTGTAAGGACATTTAATTCTTTTTATTTTTAACACAAAGGGTAAGGCCCTTAAACTCAGGGCAATAAATTAATTAGATTTACCTTATGCTAATGTGCTCGGGGTTTAATAAAATTAAATGGAAAAATGGGCTAATAACCAATCGCTGTTGAGTCATAGACATTTCCTTGTCATAATTTTAGTGGTCATTGTCTGAGTCCTTGACATGCGTTTCGCCTAGTAGACGTGGTTGTTTCATTAATTTTTGTATACCTGGTTGTGAACAATGTATTGTTTGGTCTGCCTATGTCGGGTGGGTTGTAGACCCCTCCATGTGGCCTTAGTATATAAGTCTGTGTGTGTGTGATTATTTTCTGTGTAATGAATCCAGTGTCGTATCAAGAGTCTCAGGCCCTTTAAAGTCAGGGTTTCCACTCTTGCGACACACCTGACGGAGATTACTAGTTTCTGCCTGAGGAGTCGGCCAGGAGCCTATCTGACCTTCTCTCTCTTTGGAGTAGAGAACTAAGATTAAATGACCTTCTTTCCTGTGCATAAATAGTAAAATATACCACTTTGGATTCTTCCATCTGTTTCGTACAGTACATAACCTAGTATGTCGTTTAATGCTTGCAGTTACTTGTTGTGTGCCTTATGTCTATGGTCGTTTATTACTTGCAGTTACTTGTTGTGCGCCTTCAGTCTTCTTGTTGTGATCATCGTGGTTGCTTCTTGTTGGTTGTCTGGTAGCGACGTCGAGTCAACTACGTCTGTTCCTTTTTACACGCACGCACACACCTTAAACAAAAAAATTAAAAATTCTTGCACCTGTTAAAGAGTTGTTGTCGTAACAAGGAGGTTATTACATTATTTATGGTTACTATTTTATATTTAAAAACCTGTCAACAATGGTATTTATGGTTACTATTTTACTTTATATTATATTGTGTATAATGACTTTTTATAATTTCTCATATATTATTTTATTTATAATAGTTGGTTTTCATAATTTATTTGTATATAAAGGAATGACTATAATATAGGGTATAAGACTTTTAAGTAATTCACCAAATTTGTGTCAAATTTGTTAGAAGATATTCTAACAATTATAAAATAAGTGAATTTACTTATTAAATGACATTCTTTATTTTATAAAAAGATTTAGAATCTTTTTCTTTTTCTCAAATATGTTTGGAATAAAGAGCAGTTATATTTCAATACGAGAGTCAACTAAAATAAACAGATTAATTAAACATTATAAAATTTTAAAAGAGATACTTTATATTGATACTATTAATTTTCTTTATGATTAATAAAGAATGAAAATGGATAATGGATTGAATACAGGATGGGGTAATTCATTAATTTAGTTGTTGACTTTCACAATCTTAATTCTATTTTACTCACACAATCACATCTCATAAGTGTTTTCCTTCTTAGTATTTATTCAAAATTTTGTTAGGATTTGACCGTGGCATCATTTAATTTTATTGAAGGGGTACATGAAAATTTGTTGTTTTTCCAATTTAAAATAAAAAAAAAGATGGCAAGGGATTCTGATTTTACACACATGTGATAACATGTGATTTTAAAATTTCGAACTTCACTAATCTTTGTTTTCCTTTCTCAATAAATTTATTTAGGATATTTGTTTACTTTCTTCAATCAACTTATTTT
>ML848650.1:17550-30087 GCA_009831015.1 Picea engelmannii | reverse complement strand
TTGTGGCTATATAAAGCCATGGTAATGATAGTGCTAGAAATAGGAATATAGTTTATTGATATTTGTATGCATTTTCTCATAATATAAAAGTAACGATAATTTTGTTTAGGGTAATGTCATTTGCATTATAAGGCAAAGGTAATAATGGTGCTAGCAAAAGGGAATGAAATTGTAGCCACAGTTATTGAATATGGTTATTCTCTATATTGTCATTCTATATTAAGATGTTACTTATAAATATGATGTTATTTTATGGCATTATCATTAAAATTTATGATCATTTGACATCGCATGGAGAGCTCCTCTTGTTTAATGAAATGTTTTTATCTTGTAAGGTCATTAAAATTTCGGTAGTTGTAGCCTATAAGAGGTATTGAAGTTGTAAGATCATGGTCGGGAAATGTGAGATAAAGGAAAGATGGTTAATATTTTGTGACAGTGATATCGTAGTTTTTATTGTTTTTAATAACAAATATGGTGCAATAACCTTGACTTACGTACAATAAATTACTCCGAGTTAGTGAATTAAGGTGGTTTTTCATTTAAACAATGTTGAACTTGGGTTTCATTATCGAAGTCCTTTAGTCATGCACCTTCCGTAAGGGGCGTAATTGTTCTTCTTATTTTGTTATACTTGATTGTGGTCAGTTTTACTTTGTCGCTAAATGTTTGCGTTGTGCACCTTGTGCCTATGGTCGTTTATTGATGCAGTTACTCGTCGTGTGCCTTTAGTCTTCTTGTGATGAATATCGTGGTCGCGTCTTGTCGGTTGTCCAGGGCGTCGCACAGTTAGCGTGTTGTTACTTCTACACGCGCGCACACACTTAAGGAAAAAAATAAAAAAATAAAAAATTTGCACCTGTTATTAGAATGGTTGTCGTAACGAGGCGGTTTGTTACAAGTCGGCAAGCTATCATCAGCTTGCATCATCAGCAATCGTGTCAGAACATGTCAACATCAAATCATCAAATCAATGAAATATCACAATAAATAAATCAACCCAAATAACACACTCCCTGACTCAATCTAGATTCCAAGGGGTTCCACCGATGCCTCTGCATCCTCATGGTCCAAAACCCTGCACACACAATAAAACTGAGTCAATAGCACCTGTCTACATCCAAGCAATGAAACATCATGTCGTCTATCATAAAACATCATAATCAAAGATAAATGTTTTGACATCATAAAAGTCCAGATCACTTGTGAGCAAGTGTCCTGAAATAATAAGTTTTCTCAGTGCACCAGAGCGGGATGTTACATACACCCCCTCTTGGTATAAACTTCATCCCAAAGTTTCTCAGTATAAATGCCGAAATAAAAGTATCACAGTATCATAAGTCTATCTATCAAACAAAAATAGAAACTGCTGGCGCATATCATATGCATCCTCCCAGGTCGCCGAGTGCGGACTATAACTGTCCCACTGGACCTTGACTTGATCTACCATTCGACATCGTAACTGTCGAATGCGATGATCTAAGATGTGGACCGGCTTATCCATGAGTGCTCCCTCCTCCGATACCTGCAAGGAACTCATGTCAATCACGTGCGTAGGGTCACTAATATAATGTCTCAAAACAGATACATGAAAGACATCGTGCATATGCCTCAAAGAATCAGGAAAGTCTAGTCGATAGGCCATGGGCCCCTTTCTCTCCACAATATCAAAAGGTCCCACTAACCTAGGAGAGATTTTAGCTCCCTTTCCAAACTTGATCGAACTCTTATGTGGTTTAACCCGCAAGAAGACTCGATCACCGACCTCGTAACTACGGTCGATCTGGTGCGCATCGGCATAACTCTTTTGTCGATCCTGTGCTTCTTTAATCCTTTGTCTTATGGTTTTCATTTGCTCTTCCATTTCTTGGATCGCTTCTGGTCCCACCATGACCCTATCCTCAAGCCGATACCAACTCAATGGCATCCGAAACGGTCGCCCTTAAAGAAACTCAAAAGGCGCCATCTTAATGGTGCTCTGGTAACTGTTGTTGTAAGCGAATGCTACTAGAGGTAGGAACTCCTCCTAATGCTTTTGTTGGTCCATCACGTACATGCACAACATGTCTTCCAAGGTTTGGTTCGTTCATTCTGTCTTTCCGTTAGTCTCTGGGTGATACGTAGTACTAAAATTAAGTTGTGTTCCCAAGGCCTCTTGGAAACTCGTCCAAAATCGTCCAGTAAACACCGATCCTCGATCGGATATAATATTTTTAGGCACTCCATGCAGCCTCACAATCTCATTGATGAAAACTCTCGCTATGTCAGGTGCCTGATACGTCATACGCATAGGAATAAGGTGAGCACTCTTCGTCAGAGTGTCTACTACTACAAAAATCAAGTCATGTCTCCTTGTCATCAGTGGCAATCCAACAATAAAATCCATCGAAATAACTTCCCATTTCGATTCCAGAATGGCATGTGGTTGAATTAATAATGCCCGGTGTCTATGATCAGCCTTTACCTGCTGACACTCTAGACATCTGGCCACAAAGTTGACTATGTTGGCCTTCATTCCCTTCCAGAAGAATAAGGGTTTAAGGTCTTCCCTCATCTTCGTGACTCCTGGGTGAGCCATGTAAACTGCTCTATGAGCCTCGCTCAGGATCAACATCCTCAACTCGTCGTTAGGTGGTACGTAAATCTAACCTCTAAACCTTAATAACCCATCTCTATCAAAATAAAGTCCCTCATATTATGGTACCATCATTGTGTTTTGTCCGATAAAATCCTCGACTTCTTTGTACCAGTCATCGTCACACTGTAAAGTGAGAATCTTCTCACGTAGATTCATCTGAAGAGGCAACACCCAAAAGATGCGTGGCCTCCGACTCAAAGCATCAACCACTCGGTTCACTGTTCCCTTTATGTAATTAATCTTGAAGTCGTACTCGCTAAGAAATTTTGACCAACGTCGTTGTCGCGCATTCAGGTCGCTTTGCGTAAAAATGTGTTGTAGTCCACAATGATCAGTCCTTAATTCAAATTTTCATCCAACAAGGTAGTGTCTCCAAACCTTCAAGGAATATACGATGGATAATAACTCCAAATCGTGCATCACGTAGTTCTCCTCATGCCTTCTCAATTTCCTTGAAATGTAAGCAATCACTCATCTGTCTTGCATCAAGACTATGCCTAAACCTTCCTTGATTGCATCAATGCATACCAAGAAGTCTATGTCCATGTCAGGGACTTTTAGTATCGACACTGTGGTCAACAACTCTTTAAGCCTTCGAAATGATTTTGCGCATTTCTCGGTCCAGACAAACTTCTTGTTTTTCTTCTGCAATTCCGTGATCGGATTTGTTATCTTTGAAAATCCCTCGACAAATCGTCGATAGTATCTTGCTAAACCCATAAAACTATGCACTTCTGTGACATTCGTCGGCACAGGCCATTCCATAATAGCCTCGACCTTAGCTGGATCCATGGTGATTCCTACGCCGGAGATGACATGCCCTAAGTAGTGAATGCTCGATTGATAAAAAGAGCATTTGGACAACTTCCCATACAGTTTGTGCTCTCGTAAACACTGTAGTACCAAGCGCAAGTGCTCGTCATCCTCCTTCGTCATCTGAGAGTAGATCAAAATATCGTCAATGAATACTTGGACGAACGTGTCCAAGTACTCACAGAACACTCCATTCATCAAACTCATGAATACCCCTAGGGCGTTTGTCAGTCTAAACGGTAAAACAATAAACTCGTAATGTCCAAATCTCATCTTAAAGGTGGTCTTAAGGACGTCATCCTCTTTGATCCGTAACTGGTGATACCCTGATCACAAATTGATCTTGGAGAACACCGTCGCACCCTTCATTTGATCGAACAGATCATCAATTCTTGGTAAGGGATACTGATTCTTGATCGTAGCCCTGTTCAGTTGACAGTAGTCAATGCAAAGCCTCCACGATCCATCCTTCTTTCGTATGAAAATAACTGGTGCACCCCACGGTGACACACTAGGGCGTATCAGTCCCAGGTCCAACGACTCTTTCAGTTGCATTTTCATCTCTTGCAACTCCGGGGTCGACATCCAATAAGGCGTACTTGCTATCGGTTTGGTCCCCGGTTTCAGGTCTATGGTAAACTCCAGTTCCCTTTTCGGCGGAATCCCAGGAAAATACTCTGGAAATATGTCCGCAAACTCCTTCACCACCGGAAGGTGTTCTAGACCTTCTGCTACTCCCTTTTCGTTTAGCGTGAGGATCGCATAAATCTTGCACCCCTTGTGCATACTCTTCCGTAACTATAAGGAAGAGACGAACCTTAGGGATACTCCTTGGTTCTGTCCTACAATCACCCGTCTCTGTCCTTCATCATTGACCAAGCTCAACCTCTTCGTCTTACAGTTGAGTATCGCCTCATGCGATTCCAACCAATCCATACCAATCACGACATCGTAAGATCCTAAGATTGTGACGTACAAGTTGACCCTCGTGACAAACTCTCCCAAGTTAAGGGCACAACCCATAACCTTTCCTCCAACCTTTTGTTTGTCTCCTGAAGCCATCTCTATGAAGCTAAACTCATCCTGTTTGACTGCATTTACCTTAATCCTTTTTAGCGCTGCACCAGAAATGAAACTTTCAATAGCACCTGGGTCTATCAAAATACTAAGGGTCTGGTCAATGACAGTACCTGTCGTCTCAAGCACATTCGACCGGTGCTCTGCCTGGCGGTTATTCACCACCGCATGAATCCGATGGGCCTTGCCCATATCTTCCACGGTAGCGGGTCCGGCTGATCTGGACGCTCTGGTCCTCTCCACAGGATAGTCGCACTAGTAGTGTGGCTTCCCATATGTCCAACACCCCTTCTTCAACCCAGTAGTCCTGGTGCCCGAAGTAGAAGATGACGGCCCATCGGCCTGAAACCCCGGTTTGTTCTGCTGAACTGGCCTAAACTGTTGCTGCTGGTGTTGTGGTCCCCGATAAGGTGTCCTCTACTGAGACGGTGGTTGTCTGGGTGTAGTGAAAGTGGATCCTCTCTAGAAACCATGATATCTCAGCGTATGTCTCGTTGGTGTCTGATGCTGTGGTGTACCAGATGAACCCTGCCCTACTGGTCTCGCTGGAGTCTTGGTCTGACCCCCACTGATGAGATCCTCCTCTACTATGAGTGCCTTTTGGACAGCATCGTGCAAGGTTTGAGGCATCAAGATCCTGACCTTTGCACGCAGGATGTCGTTAAGGCCAAACACGAACCTGTTAACCTTGAGCTTCTTTGTGTTAAGGTGCGGAGCATACCGGAGTAGCTCCATAAAACGTGCCTCGTACTCGGGCACCGTACGACCTCCCTGTTGTAATGCGTTGAACTCATTGAGCTGACACTCAATGAATTCCTATGAAAGATACCTCTCTCGGAACCGTTCCTCGAACAGTTCCCATGACATGTCTTCAACGGCCATGTTCAGCTGCGACAGGAGCGTCTTCCACCATAGAAGAGCGCTCCACTTCAGTTGAAAGACCGCCATGAAGACCTTCATATTGGAGGTATAATCGTGAAGTGCGAAGCACATCGCCATATTCTCCAACCATTCCTCGGCGGCTGCGCCGGTCGGGGCACCAAAGAAATCGAAAAATTTAACCTTCTCGAGTTCACGGTGAATGCTTCCTGTAACGGTCGGTGCACGCGGTAGAACATCAATAGGTGTCGGTGCCCTGGCCTCGTCTCTGTCCAAGCGCATGATCAAGGACTCGGACATGCACTGAAAAGACCTCATCATAAAAAAAACACCGCCGACTACTATCTACTCTTGTCCAAGAACCTGCTCGCCTCCCTGGGGGTTAGACCCCTCAGGCATGGATGCTACTGGAGGCGTCACACCTCCTCCCATAGCACCCCGTCGTCTGCCTCCGTGGCGTCCTCTAACCATGATTACCTGCAAGCACACAATCAACTCGATCAACAATAGTATAATCAAATCTAATCATGTCAATGAAAGCCGTAGCGAATCCCAAGTCGTGTGTCGAACTAGCTCTGATACCATATGTAACAACCTCCTTGTTACGACAACAACTCTTTAATAGGTGCAAGATTTTTTTTTTTTTGTTTAAGGTGTGTGCACGCGTGTAAAAAGGAACAGACGCACTTGACTCGGCATTGCTACCCGACAACCAACAAGAAGCAACCACGATGATCACAACAAGAAGACTTAAGCTGCACAACAAGTAACTGCAAGCATTAAACGACATACTGGGTTATGTACCGTATGAAATAGATGGAAGAATCCATAGTGGTAGATTTTACTATTTCTGCACAGGAAAGCAGGGCGTTTAATCTTAGTTCTCTGCTCCGGAGAGAGAGAAGGTCAGATAGGCTCCTAGCCGACTGCTCAGGCAGAAACTAGTAATCTCTATCAGGTGTGTCGCAAGAGTGAAAACCCTGCCTTTAAAAGGCCAGAGACTCTTGATACGACACTGGATTCTTTACACAGAAAATAATCACACACACAGACTTATATAGTAAGGCCACATGGAGGGGTCTACAACCCACCCGACATAGGCAAACCAAACAATACATTGTTCACAACTAGGTACACAAAAATTAATGAAACAACCACGTCTACTAGGGGAAACGCATGTCAAGGACTTAGACAACGACCACTAAAATTATGACAAGGAAATGTCTATGACTCAATAGTGATTGGTTATTAGCCCATTTTTCCATTTAATTTTATTAAACCCCGAGTACATTAGCATAAKGTAAATCTAATTAATTTATTGCCCTGAGTTTAAGGGCCTTACCCTTTGTGTTAAAAATAAAAAGAATTAAATGTCCTTACAATGATTTAACCTCACCATTACATTTATGCTACCACCACATTGTAAACAAATAACAATGTGCTTACACTCCTATGTTATCATACAAGCTACCATACTTATATTGATATTACAAGCTTGCAGTTAAACTAATTATTAATCCAATTTAAAACAGCATTGCACTTATATAACAATTAAATAAATGACAATTAATGAGAAATTGAATAACCATATCATTTCAACGATAATTTATAATGCAATTATCCACACCTATTGCAATACTCGCATATTATACTAACAAGAGAATGTAGTAAAGTACCATGCCATTTCACATTATTGCCATAAATTAGTATCTTAGAATAACCACAACATTGAATTGATGTACTTCTAACTCTAACATTACCTGTTAATCCACATTCCAAGGACATTACTCTTACATGATTATAAAAAAATACATCACAAGGCATTACCTTTAATAATCTATATCTACGATCTAATACATAACAGTCTCCTTCCTTAAATGTTTTACTTCAATGAATTCCTTCTTTAATAAATAATAAAAGAATAATTCCTTTCTTTAATAAATGGCAGGCCTTTTAACAATTAGGTATTTGTGATTAAGATATAGCTGCATAGGTGTCAAAATAATAAATGTAATATAGTTTATGGTTTTGAATGAACAAACGACATTTGTCCCACGACAATCGAATGATTGCTATTTCAAGGAAAATCCTTGTGCACTGGCTACACCATCATAAATAATGAAGAAAATGATTTATAGAATTTCCAAAAGTTAATTAGAAGACACGAATTGATTAGATATGTGTGATCATTAGCTGGCAAGTATTAACAATAATTTCGCCTTGAAAAAGAAACTACAATGACTGCAGAGCTGTCTAGATCACCAAGCTAATCAGATTACTGTCAGAAAAGGTAAGGAAGGGAAGGCACAGGTGACCGGCCGCGGTTCAGGGAAATTCAAGTCCCCAAAATAGATTCACCACGCAACAGGGAGAAGAGAGCCGCAATCAAGGGCCAACTCACCAGAGAACTTGTTGTGCTAGGAAAATCACAGAGGTAATAAATATTGTTTACGCAGAGGCAAAAGTAGTAAGGTTTAACAACTGTCGGTGAAGTGCACGATGTGGATGAGGTCTGGAGGTTACACGGAGTACTGTCAACAAGGAAAGTGCTTAATGCATTAGAGAAACTGGGCGCACTGCAGAGAATCATCCCCGATGCAGGCAAATTTATACAAGGGTGCTATAGACATATGGATCCAGCAAAAATTTGGCAGCAAATCAAATTTAAATCGGGTTATAGTGTACCGCCATAATTGCGAAGACTACACTCACAATACCAGGGCACAAGGGGGAAAAATTACACACAACCTGTACAATGAAACCACCATTCAACCGTAACAGAGAATGCCCACAGTCAATGAAAATAATGCTCACTGACAAAAGAATACAAAAACACTCATAGTCAAATAAAAAAAAACAAAAAAAACACTCCACTCAATTTGCCCCAAAATCAACTTGCCATAAATCCCGGTTGCATCCTGTCATGCCATAACCCAAAAATTATGCATCCAATCACTACCATCTGACGAGTGGAGCTGCAACAGGTAAGCCAGGATAACACCACGCTTAGAGGACGCATTCAGCAGGGAGACATGCGCGGCCAAAACTCGGTGAGAGACATAAAAAAAATAAAAAAAATGGAGGGAACAGAGGAGATACGGATGCAACCAATCCCTCGACCAAGACTTCATACAGAAGTAAAAAGAGGCTTCCCTTTTCATAGGCATGAATCGACAAGGGAAGGACCGTTCACAGTTACCTAACATGGTTTTGCAAAAACTCAACACAGACGCAAAGATCACAAACAGAAACGCCCGGTTAATAGAACAGTAAAACACAGGGAATTCCTATGATATGCAGAGAATTTGGAATATAAAAGAAAACACAGAGAATTTGTAACCATAAAAGCACAGAGATATATAACAAAATCACAGAAATAAACCATTCGGCCCTCGCCCAACCGTTGGGCAGAGGTAATCTCACGAATACTTCACGTAGAAGGCAGAGAAGGAAGAAAAATGTGTTACCACCAAACACAGGGACAATCACAGGGCTTCAACCTTTATTGCATTTGGAAAAAAAATTTAAATCTAAATGACAGAAAACAAATGGGCATAAAAAGCTGCTCAGAATGCCTTCGAAATCTCCCATTCTTATTGGTTGATTTTTTTTGTAAAAAAACTCACAACCGAAACAAGTATGCATGCCATTGTGGTCCATCAAGCATCATACAACACTGAGAAAAACCTTTTTACTAATGTTCATCGTGTCCTTTACAATCAATTTAAATATGATCATAAGTTTAATGCATGCTACTCTACAATTTACAACCATATCGTTTCCCTTTCGCTTGCCTCGAGTGTCATCCCGCTCTCCTTGCCGCTCCCGCTTGTCGACCATCGAGACCTCACCGGTACCTCCCAACCAATATCTAGGGGTACTCTACTTCCCCCTTAGCCCCCTGAGCCGCAAAGGGGCCACACAAAATCCAGAAGGTAAGTCTAGCTTCCTAGCTCGCCTTGCAAGGCCGAGCTACCACTCCTATTCGAGCTAAGAAAATCCCAACTCCTCACAAGCAATCAGTCAAGTCACAAACCAACAGCGTAACCTTATGCTAACAACCAATCCCCTTTCTTCCTCATTTCCATTTTCTTTTATAGAGTTTTGAGACCCACCAACTTTCCTAAATTCACATTTTAAATTGAGTTTTAATAAAATATTCCAAAAATTCTCCATCGCACAAGTGTCGTCCACCCCCTCTTTTCTCCACTAAATATTTTCTTTAATTTATTAAATATCTTAAATCCCTCACCCACCTAGAGTCACTCCTAAATTTACTCCTAGGTGTTCCTAGATCCCCTACATGCTTTTAATAACTTTCCCTAAAATGAAGTTGCTAAATTTAGTTCATTTTAGAAAGTTTTTAATTGTTGATTCCTTACTATGTTGACTTTTCTTTTTACCCTAAGTCCCCTTCTTTCCTTTATTATGTTTCCTTTATTACTTAGTTTCCCTATTTTCATTATTCCCTTTCTTTCCTTTTTTTTTTTTTTTTAAAACCAAAAAGGTAAATGTGCTAATTAATCTTTTCATTTTATTTTTAAATTCATAACTTTTTATATCCCCATACATTAAATAATTTTATTTCTTCCTTACAATTTAAAACCACGGATTTCAATTAATTTATCCCTCTCTTCACTTTACCCCCCCTAAAATTGAGAAGACTAAACCATTACTTACGTGGGTTTTACTTTACAACTTTATTTTTATTTTTATAGGGTCTTTTCCTTAAGGTTAATCGAAATTTTATCTTAGAAAATTTTTTAGACTTAGGTTTAGATTTAGAACTGGGTGACAATTATTTAGGGGAGTCATTATACAAATTTCTTAAGGTGTTAATGTCTTAGGGCTGTCTAGGTTTGTTTCTTCCTCAACATCAGTGCGACGTGCCCTTCAGGACACACCACATGCTCCAAGGGTGCCACTCGCCTCTGTTGTTTCTTTTGCGCGACGTGCCCTTTAGGATGCACCACATGCTCCAAGGGTGCCACTCGCTTCTTGTGTTTCTTTTGCGCGATGTGCCCTTCAGGATGCACCACATGCTCCAAGGGTGCCACTCACCAACTTGTGTTTCTTTTGTGTGAAGTGCCCTTCAGGATGCACCACGTGCTCCAAGGGTGCCACTCGCCAACTTGACTAATTGGTAGACATCTATAACCCCTGGAGTCAACACTCCGCCAAGTGAACTTGTGGGAGACTAAGGGCTCTAAAGAATAAGGCCCCCGCCTTATTGTGCGTCCCTTAGGATCATCATGATCGAATGTCACAGCCTATCTTCACGGCATCGTGGATCCTCTCGAACTAGGTAATCGTTAACCTACAGTTCGAGCCATGGCGGGAGTGCTAGTAGGCTGTGGTAGGGCTTCTGTCCACACCTCTCCCTCAACCTCTCTAGAAATCGTGTGTGGCCCCTTTACTCCATATGTGAGTCTAGTCGGCAAGCTATCATCAGCCTGCATCATTATCAATCGTGTCATAACATGTCAACATCAAATCATCAAATCAATGAAATATCACAGTAAATAAATCAACCCAAATAGCACACTCCCTGACTCAATCCGAAGTCCAAGGGTTCCACCGATGCCTCTGCATCCTCAAGGTCCAAAACCCTACACACTCAATAAAGCTGAGTCAATAGCACCTGTCTACATCCAAGCAGTGAAACATCATGTTGTATATCATAACACATCATAATGAGAGATAAATGTTTTGATATCATAAAAGTTTAGATCACTTGCTCGCAAGTGTTCTCAAATAATAAGTTTTCTCAGTGCGCCAGAGCGGGATGTTACAAATAAGTTGTTGACAGATTGTTAAAAGGAATTGGTTTAAGATGTGTACAATATTTGTTTCTGGATTAGGTTAACTAGGGAGCAAACAGATCTGTTTTTCAGGTAAAAAAATGGACCTGAATCTGACCAGATTTTCAGGGGTAGCCCGAGTTTCACATGGATCAAAGTTCCATACATTTCAGAAACTTCCCCAGAGGGTTTTGTCCCATTTTAAACTAACCCAGATGCTCAGAAAATTGACTAGAGTTCTAAATTGGACAAAAATTTAAAACCACACCGCCGAAAAACCTGCCCGAAAAGTAACTCAGGAGGGAAGATTGCTCTCAAATTGTCCCACTCCTCTTTTTTCTAAATCAAAGTGTGTCTTTATTTTCTCAAAACCGAAAAATCTGCTCAAACCTATCTTAAATAAATTTGCTTCCAGGAGAAGAGAAGGGAAGGCGCGTAAGTTCTGTATTTAGTTGCTATTAGATATTAATAAAAATGATTCTATGTTTAGTTGCACATCTAGCCAGACTATCTATGTATTTGTGATATAATTTGAGGGAAGAAACAATGGGCCCTTCCGTTTGATAAAACTCTAGCCTGTCAACGAAATTCAAACATTAATTTATTTATTAGTAGAATCTAGTAAGTTAACGAATGATGAACACTTTGTAGCTCATCAGTTAACGAATGAATGCTTTGCAGCTCATCAGGTATTTATGTGATAACGAAGGACGGTCATATAGGTGAATGGGTGGCTCAAACACTTCTACAAAATATTATATTTAAACTTCCACAAAATATTATATTTAAACTTCCAAATTTATAAAATTCTCTGGTCATTTGCATTCATGGGTTCATATTACATTATTGGAACCAAGTAACCTCAAGTTCCCATTTGGAATTTATTAGCAAAATTAATGTTTTAACCTGTGTTGACTCTAAAAAAAATGACATTTGAGACATTTTTTCCAGCAGTACAGATCTAATGATTAAATTTGGTTGAAGTAGCATGGTAAAATACTTTTTCAGAACTGCCCAAGGTCATTTCCAGCATAATACATGCATACTTTGAGGAATCAAGCCTGGAGGACTATTTGCAGTGGTACTTTCAGACCTACCGTCATCTGTTCTGTGCAAGCTTGTTTTCTAAGAGAAAGAAGGCCACCTTGGTGTATTTGATGTTAGCAACATTGGAATTGTGATATCGGGATTTGTTGTACCTATTAGCATATCTGAGAAAAATCTCCCAGACAATTGGAAAATTTAAAGTGGCATCTTTGAAATGAATGGATCCTAGAAAGTCCCAGAGGATCAATGCTTATTTACAAACAATATGATGTGGTTGATGGG
>ML848649.1:0-25637 GCA_009831015.1 Picea engelmannii | reverse complement strand
TGCTCCTTCTTTTCAAAGCACTCCTGATCCTCTATCGGAACAAGCCTGCAAAATGGAGTCAAGACAAATGTTGCAACGAGGTAGTTACATAATCAAGTAACATATGTATCAAGTATTATATCCAAAGAAAATATGAAGAATGATAACATACAATATTGCAATGAACACAAAATTGGAGGGAAAGGGAACTATTCTATTAACACGAAATATCCAAGTTAGTTACAACCTGACTCATTTTTGGCACTGCTTCAGAGCCAACCACCTAGGTTCCTCCACAAAGCCTTCAAGCATCTATTCAACTATGGGACTCTTCCTTGAATAGCCCAATAAGGATAAAGAGACACCTTATGACTATATAAGAAAGATGAAAACACCAGAAAATGAGTTTCGAGGTTTGGGGATGACATTCAAAGGATAAAAGGAATAGGGAAGCTTGCTAGATTTGAACAACATAACCTTACACCAAAAGACCCCCATCATTCTAGCCCTCAATGGTGCTTTTATGTCTTCCCCAAGGGGTTAGGGAAGTCGGATTTCATTTTGTACAAGCATGGAGATGTTGGGATACGAGCCCAACCGAAAAACCCACCCAAAAACTCAGAAATATTTTATTTTTCATTATTTTTTAGGGCATCCATGGGTGTTACACTAACAAGTCGCACATGTCCAGGCTTTGCATCAAAGGAGATCGTGGATATGTGCAAAATACATGTTTTTTAGATGATTTGCATGAGGCAAGTTGGGAATTTGTCTATCAAGCCAAGGGAAACAGTTAGGCCATGGCACAAAAACATAAGAGTGAAATTTTGACATTTTGTACTATAACAATATACTTAATATTTGTATTTAAAATAATTTTCATCTTTCCCACAATACATGTAACCCCTTTGATATGGAAAAAAGATAATTATAAATTAATATATATTCATTAATTCCTTCTTTACCCGTTTACCCGGTAAAAAGATAATTATAAATAAATATATTCATTAATTCCTTCATTTAACATTGAAAAGGATAACATAACAAATATAATAATAAAAGTGGTTGTTTTATTAATGAAAAACGTTTATACAATTATTTGAAGAAGTTTCATGCTTTCTAATTTTAAGTTGCATAAGTATTAGGAGATTTCAATGTTTTTTATTCATTTATTTTATAAATCTTATATTTCATAATATTTAAAATTATGAATTAAATTAATTTATAAAATTAGCTTTTCTTGAATTTTTAAAATCATTAATCTCTTTAATTCTTAAAATTATTGTATTGTATAATATACATTGACTGTTAAATTCTTATGGCATAATATCAAACTAAATCAATGTTATTATATAATATACATTGGCTGTTAAATTCTTATTGCATAATATCAAATTGAATCAATGTTAAATTGTTATTATGGCATAATATCAAATTGAATCAATGTTAAATTGTTATTGCATTCTTATGGCACAATATCAAATTGAATCAATGTTAAATTGTTATTGCATTCTTATGGCATAATATCAAATTGAATCAATGTTAAATTGTTATTGCATAATATCAAACTGAGTGAATTTTGATGTGATTTTAATATGATTTTAATTAAATTTTGTTTTTCACAATTGTAAATACAAAGTAGAGTTTTGTAATGGAATTCATGATTTTCCATTAAATTTAGTACATTAAATTTGGTTTCTCACAATTGTAAATATAAAATAGAGTTTTGTAATGGAATTCATAATTGCAAATATAAATAGAGTTTTGTAATGAAATTAGTGTTTTGTAATGGAATTCATAATTGCAAATATAAATAGAGTTTTGTAATGAAATTAGAGTTTTGTAATGGAATTCATGCTTTTTGTCCATTAAATTTTGTTTCTCACAATTGCAAATACACAGTAGAGTTTTGTAATGGAATTCATGTTTTTTTGTTTGTAGTAAGTTTTTTTGACTTTTTAATTTTAATTGCTTAATGTAATTTTGCACAAATAAAAGTATTTTTAACATATAACAACATACTTCACTAAATTAAAAATTTACATATTTTTCAATTTATATATTTATAATTATATATGTATTTTTAACATATAACAATACACTTCACAAAATGTCTGCATGGGTGTAGATTGATTGGCAAGTGTCGTATAAATGGAAAGAAATATGTAAAAAGAGGTCTCAAAGTCGATTCTCACTTGATTAGGGTTATAAGGCAACCAACAAGATTCAACCCAATGTTACAAATTCCCATATATATATATATATATATATATATATATATATATATATATATATATATATATATATATATATATATATACTTATACTTTACAAAATTAAAAATTTACATATTTATAATTATATATCAATATAGATCCTAAATTTAAATAAAATTACTCTAATATACTTATATATTAATTCTATAAAAATGAAATTACCCATACTTATTATAATAGAATGACCTACATCCTAATTAGGAAATTAAACCCATATACTCAAATTGGTAAAGCAACCCAATTCCAATCTCCATGAGTATTTACAAATTCATGGCCCCGATATGTTCCAAGTATACCCTCCCTGAAACCTCGATATGGTCTAAGTATACCTTCCGTGAAACCTCGTCGTTTCTTCTTGTATGGAGAATGTCACAAGGCATTTAAAAAGTATGCCAAACTTTCCACTTAATTACGGAAATTTTAGTTCTCTTTCACATGCCAAGAGAACTATAAAACACAATAATTATACAAGCCAAACTTTCCTCTTCCATACGGAAATTTTAGCTCTCTTTCACATGCCAAGACGACTATAAAATACACAATAATTATAAGTTCGAAGAGATAAACATAAAACTATAAAAGATTAACATTAGAAAATAATAATATCTCACGCGGAACCGGAAAAACATATATATAATCATTTCCATGTAACCGAACAAAGAGAGATATTACATGGATAGACATATCTATTGAGATCATCATTCTTTTGTGTTTTCTGCTGCTAAAAACACACGACAGGCAGCCGAAGAATGGTGTTACATGGATACAAATATTTATTGAAAGAGTCATTCTTTCGTGCGGTTAAAAACATCTGAAACGGATCACAGGCCGCCCCCTATTCCTCCTCCGCCACCAGCGCCTCCACCAAATCCACCGCCGGCTCCTCCACCGGCTCCTACCCCTCCGCCGAATCCACCGCCTACCCCGCCGCCCGCACCACCACCAACTCCCCAGCCAAATCCTCCACCTGCACCACCACCGAACCCTCCCCCCACTCCACCACCAACACCTACACCGAAACCACCTCCAGCGGCCCCGCCACCGCCAGCCCCTCCGCCAAGACCTCCTCCCGTGCCACCTCCAGCTCCTCCGCCCAAGCCTCCACCGCCACCAAGCCCCCCTCCTCCTCCTAACCCTCCTCCGCTTCCGATAAAGTTGTCGGGTTTATATGGACGGTCATGCACTCCATTCTTTAAGTTCCTAATCGCGTTTACATGACAAGTAGAAGCTGTTGCCACTAACACTCCCAAAACAATAACAAGCACTCTATTCATCTTCATCTTTATCATGCGTTCCAAGTTCGATTCAACCTCCTTTTCCACTCAGTGATGAGGAGTGCATAGATTGCCACCTGAAGAGAAAAACGCTTCTACTAATGCGTAGCAGTGAACGCCTTTTTATAGCAATAAAGAATGGATGAATGATTGATTAAATCGACGGTGATGGCAATTTTTGTTCACATTTCATTTAATTTTCCACCGAGATGTAACGTGGAACCTGCAAGCTAAAATTAAAGAGATAGAGACACTTTGAGGTTGCATTAAATGAAGCAGATAGAGACATAGTCAATGGAGGAAGTTGGAATTTCATACCCTAACACGGCCCGTCAAATTTGACGGTTTCCGCAACTCAGACGCCCGTTTTGACAGATTTAACTATAAATGTTGACGACGGTTTGCCGAAATTTTTTAACGTATGACAGGACAAATCATCCGTGACGGACAATTTGCCCGTCACATTCCATCCGTGAGTGTTGGATGCCATTGTCGTTTCTTTCAATTCCATTGTCCGCAGCAGCACGAGGAGTCAAACAAGGAGCGGTGTTAGAGTGTTGTAGCAATAATTTCCTGCCCATCTCAGTTTGTAGCAGGTCATTTGAATTGATTTATGGTATGTAATTGTAGTTTAGGTGTGCTCTCCTCTCCCTCCTCCCCTACATTGTTTCCCTATTAAATATAAATTAGAAAACCAATGCAAATTTTGGCAGGCAGATTTCTTATACTTTAAACAAAACACAATTTAGAATTTTATTACTTTTCATTCACCAGACCCACCGGTATAACAATATATTAAAAAATAAAAACTTTGGGAGGTTCATTCACCATACTCACAACAACAATCTGTTAAAAAACCCAAAGTTTTGGGAGTTTCACCCTAAATGCAATGTGAAATGATTATCTTTAATCTTTCATTGTAGAATATATATATAAAAGTTCAATAGTTTGTTTTTGTTTTCTTTTGTGTGAACTCCCTTAGCTTAATACTATCGAATGTAATATTCTAATACTATGAGTGCAGCGATTAAATAGACTGACAACAATTGACAGACGTTGATGCCTCTACATCAATTATAGTAGTAGGTAAGGTTATTTATCTTCCATATATAATTTTTTAATTTTAAATTAATATTAAAATAATATATTATTTCATAGGTGTGTTAGGCCTGTATATATGCCTTAAATTTGGTGTTCCATAATCCTTAAGGACTCATATGTAAGAGAAAATTTGATACAAAAACCTAAATTAAATTTAAAGCAAGAACTCATATACATCTCTTACCATTGGAGCCATCTCTTAAGACTCAGAATCCACATAGCCAAAGCTATAACTCCTTCATAAACGAATCCCATGATGTTATTCAGTGAATTCTTATGCAAAGTCTGACAGATTTTAAAAGAAGAATTGGGTTATGACTCTGCCCAGAGCTCATTAGTCTCGAGCATGACGTTTGTCAAGGTTTGCTTGGTTTTAAGATTTCATATTAGACGAGAGATTGATATTCACGTAGGCCTAGGTCTAAGAACCTTGAGATATTATGTGTGTAATAATAATAGCGGTAGTGCTATCAGATGGTATATAGGAAGCATACAAGCTCCTATATAAATCCAATCCTATCTTGTTGATCCTTATGTACTTTTTTATATTCTATAAAAATAAAAACTCTTCTTAACTACACTGTATATTCTATAAAAATAAAAACTCTTTTTAACTACAGGAAAAAATCCAAAGAAATGAAACCCCATTTCAGGGACAAAATAAGAACCAAAATAAGAACCAAGTCAAAAAAAAATGCAAAACAACATATTTTGGGTGAATACAAATTCCAACAACATTTTCGATGTTGTTAGTAGAAAATTTTATGACAACAAGTGTTCACAGTTTCTAAGGTAACATAAGGCAATTAAATAAAGGTTTGAAAAAATAAATCATTGGAGCAAACCAAATCATTAGAGAAACCCTAAAAGAGGGTTCCATCTAGTATTTCTTTGAAACATTAAACTAACAGTAAAAAGGTTTGAAAAAATAAATCTTTTGAAAAAATAAATCATTGGAGCAAACCAAATCATCAGAGAAACCCTAAAAGAGGGGCATAATGCATAATATCCACTCATTTACCTACCAGTTGAATGGGTGAAATCTAGAAAATTACAATAATATTACAGTTGAATGGGTGTGGAGATGAACTCGTTTCTACCCAAAGGTTGTCAAAGAGATGTACACATGGCTATCTCTCTCACTTGGGCATGGAAATGTACACTTGGAATCATGAGGGATAAATGAACATTAGAGATGCCATGACATTAAGAGCCAAAGAGTAGATGCATTATAGTTATCATGGGTGGGGAATCATAGAGTTATAATTACCAGATTATGTGATCGTTGCTAAGTTGTGTACATTTGTGAAGTTGAGATCTAAAAAATTATAGTTGAAGGGGTGTGGAGATATAATACAATGTCAATACATAAAATATTTCTGGTTCTAGTCTCAGCTACACTTACAAACATTACAAAGGACAATTCAAACAAAACTTTAAAATTTCTTTCAACTCCATGTATGAGTGAGTTTTTCTCTTCCTCATTTTCCAGATTGTATTTTCAATTTAAGTCTTCCTCTTTTGCTGAAAATTCCACGTTTCAACTTCTTATCCTTCATCCTCTTGTTGGTGTTTGTCATCAATCTGAAGATTATTTCAGATTGTCCATGCGTATTTTCTTCAACTTTTTCTTCCAAAAATTGTTTGTATGTGAATTGTTGCCACATACCATTCTTTGTTGTTTTCTCTTCATCATTGAGAGCTTTTGATCATCAATTTGTTGAAACATTAACTCATAGTAAAATCTAATTTCTTCAAGACTCCAATGCATCAGAATGCCATGAACTTCAAGATGTATCCATTGTTGCTTCACATTCTATGTCCTCTTCATCATTTAGTGATTCTTCATTTATATTGTCTACTTCTGCTAATTTTGTGTAGGCTCCATCAAAACATGGTGTTTCAAGCCAATCTTCAATAAACTGTAACTCTTCTTCAAACTTTGTTGACACTTCATTTGAGTGCTCTTCTTCGTGTTCAACTACTTTTACTTTTATTGTTGATGCATTGTCTTCAAGTGTTGAATCATCTTTGTCTTTTGCCTCTTCTTTTGCAACAATCTTCCCTGTTGTAGTTTCACTTTTACTTTTATTGTTGATGCATTGTCTTCAAGTGTTGAATCATCTTTGTCTTTTGCCTCTTCTTTTGCAACAATCTTCCCAGTTGTAGTTTCATCCACATGTTCTGCAAACAAAGTTACTTTTCCAGTCAACAAATTATCTATGGGTTTCTTCTCCTGTAACACTTGTAACCAACCTTCACTTGAAACATCATCATATTTAACTAAATTGACCAAAGATTCACCCACGGGTTCATTAGCAACATTCATCTTCATTATCAATCTCAGTTGAATTCACCAAATCACTAAATGTTATTTTACTCTCAATTTCTTCATTAATCATTGCAACTTCAATAATGTCATTTTCAATCTCTGTTCTAGTTACTAAATTGTCAATACCTTCAGCAAGTTCAACATTCTCACTCCACTCTTCATTTCAAAAATATCCCAAAATATTTTTGCACTAGGTATTTCACCAAATTCACTCAAAATACTAGACAAAATGTTTTCATCGCATTTGACATCACTATTTCATATAATTCATCAAATTCTTCATTTAAATCTAGCTCTACATTATGCTCGTCAAACATGGGTTCTTCAGTTGAAAACACATCATAATGATCAGGAAAATGTATTGCATATGCCCTTTGATTCTTCCTCCCGATATGTCTTAGTTCTCTCCGGAATTGTTTCAATCTTCTTTGATGACCCATTCCTTCACATTGAGTCTTCTTTCAACAGATTCCTTTTAACTTCTCATAGCACTACAAATTTAATGCTCGTTCTGCGCAAGAGTCAATGTTTCTTTATGGATCCACACTCTAGCTTTCTCCTCTTCACAATGCAGTAATGACAACTACGATGGAAATCTAGCAACAATTTAAAGTCGCCCCATTCATTGAAAAAAAAGGATATCAACATAGTTAAAAGGATGGATCTACGTGCATGTTGTATAGAAAGGAGAATGGTCGAATTGACACAAATAAATTCCTTCTCCACGCAGCTTGACTCCTTCAGGGAGATCGGTCGTATCATTAGCAAAGGGCCAAGTTATGAATGGGATAGAGTGAGCAATATCCTCTCCACAACAACGATCTCAACGATATGGGCGATCTGGGCGTACCAAAAGCGAGCAGCTATCCTGATCTCCAGCAGCGATCGACGACCCTCTCTAATAGTCTCACAACAACAGAAACGTGAGACTGAGCTCACAACACACCTCCACCGTAGTAGT
Source organism: Picea engelmannii (assembly GCA_009831015.1). Lineage (NCBI taxonomy): Eukaryota > Viridiplantae > Streptophyta > Pinopsida > Pinales > Pinaceae > Picea > Picea engelmannii. Next base: position 17,714 of record ML848649.1, on the reverse strand, counting down.
TATGGCCGCGCCTCTGGCAGGCTTCTCAACAGGCAAATTAATGAACGACAGGGCAAATGCGGAAACTGCACCAGTACCGACCCGAGGACGACGAAGACGAGGGCGCCTATTCTTCCATTTCCACACCTGCTTGAAACAAGAGATGTGACAGACAATGCAAGATGTGCATGACAATATATCTAGCTTCCAATATTTTGACCCTTCCCACTAGTGGAGCTCACTAAGGCAATTGACTTCGTTGGAGTTCAGAGACAGATCTTCACATCCAGTTAAAATATAGGATTGTACATGACTCTTCACGCTTATCGGCAGTAGCATTACTCCTCTCTTCACGGGACTTTTCTCCATTTTGCAACAATCTTGTGTGGTAGGAATGAGAGCAGCTCTAATTCAGAAGCATGAGGCTCCTCATCACAACTTGAACGATATTCTCCATATAGAGGCAACATAACAATTAATAAATCTCTCCTCCAGCAAGTCTCCAACACACGGATCAGACTCTAGTGAAAATTATATGCGAGGAATGGCTTCGATTTGTGGTGATGGTGACACACAAGACTGTAGTGCAGGCAGCATCCAAAGACTGCCAGACAACGCGTCTGATGAATCTCAAGCTTCCTATGATTTCTTAGCTTTTGAATAGCTGAACAAAATTATCAAAGCTCAGTAGTGATACTGCAACGTAGGCGAGAATGATACTGCAATGGACAACATACATGCGAGAATGATACTGCAACGCAACGTAGACACCAACGCATCGAACAACTCTGATCCCAACACACAACACGCACACAACAACACACTCCATGCAATAGTCGACAACTTCTTCACACCAGTTGATGGCGTCACTCCAATCTCACGATGGAAAACGATGGTTGTGGCTTAACAAAGATGGCAATGTGGTTCCTCAGAGTGGTTTTTGACCTAAGCTCTGATGCCAAATTAAAAACCGGGATCAAACAACCTCAATAACAGTGACGCCACAAGGGCTATTAAGATCACAAGGACTATATTTAATTTGATAAATTGTATACAAACATATAGGGTAGGATATCTATTAAAAGCCTCTAGGGTAGGATATCTATTAAAAGCCTCCTAAATTTGTGGATTGAAAACCACTCAAACACTAATCTAGCAATTTGTTTTAATAATTTCTTAACTATGGCATTTCACACCATTATTATCCAACATGAATCATGAGAAAAAAATGAACACTAGATATGCAACAAACAAATTCATTAAGCTGAAATGCATAAACCTATTGACAATGGGCACATTTAATAGGTTTTTAGTTTTTAATAAGTTTTCTATGGAAGAGATTAAATATGCCTAGAATATTCTTAATCGTCACAATAAATGAATGGCTCTGATTTCATCCATTAACTTCCCAACTCTTATAAAGACATCCGTTTATATGGTAACTTTTTTTTAGGGTTTTTTTAACTAAACTATAAATTTAACAACCAAACTGTGCTAATTATAGTTATTATGGCTTGACCTATTGATTACATGTGTTATCCATATGAATGTAGCATCAATAAGCATCAATAAAGACGAATTATTAAATATATTCTTATAAATATTCGAACAATTATTAAATATGTTTTTATAAGTATTCTTATTAATTGTTATTTTATATATATATATATATATATATATATATATATATATATATAAGTTTTTCTTTTCATAACATATAACAAGAGTATATATATAAAAAATAAGTGTAAAAAAATAATAATATGTTCTTATAAGTATTTTTAATAGTTGTTTTTATTTAGATTTAAAGTATGTAGATTTTTTTTTTTAAAGTATACTAGTTATTTTAAAATTGTAGAGATATTCTAAATAATTACGAGAAGGAGGAGTTGATATAACCTTTAAATATTTAAGCAAGTAGTGAATCTAAATTTAATTACTAATGTGTTTTAGATTGTCAATGATATTATGCCATTTTTAATTGTGTAACGTTTTTAGCATTATTGGTGTTTTAGTTTTTAACTAAGAGAGTGTGTCATTTTTAATGAGCAATGGGGAGGAAATTGCAAATAAGATTATGTCATTTTAAATTGTTCAATGTATTGAAGATTACAAATGATATTGTGATTTGAACTCTTAGTATTATGATTTAAAAAATGAAGGCGAAATATTTCTTTCCTTTATCAACTTAATAAAATTATAAAATACTCAAGGCATTAGTCTATAGATTAGGCTTACAAACCCCTAAACCTCTTAACAAAAATTTTGGAAACAATAAAGAAAAACACCACATAAACTAACAGCCGATGCGCGCGGTAGAACCTCAGGGGGTGTCGGCGCCCTGGTCTTGTCTCTGTCCCAACGGCTAGTCAGAGCATCGGACACGCGCTGAAAGGATCTCATCATCCCAATAGCAACGCCAACTGCTATAAGCTCCTGTTCGAGCACCCGCTCGCCTCCTTGGGGTTGAGACCCCTCAGGCGTGGATGCTACTGGAGGCGTCATGCCTCCTCCCTTAGCACCCGTGTTTGGCCTCCGCGGCGTTGTCTAACCAAGATTACCTCCATGCACACAATCAACTCGATGAGCAATAATATAATCGATCTAATCCTGTCAACGAAAGTCGTAGCGAATCCCAAGTCACGGGTCGAACCGGCTCTGATACCATATGGGACAGAGACGAGGCCAGGGCGCCGACACCCACTGAGGTTCTACCGCGTGCACCGGCTGTTACAGGTAACTTTCACCGTGAACTCGAGAAGGTAAAATTTCCCGAGTTCTTGGGTGCCCCGGACGACGCAGCCGCCGAGACATGATTGGAGAATATGGCGATGTGCTTCACACTTCGCGATTATACCTCCAACATGAAAGTCCGCATGGCGGTCTTTCAACTGAAGGGGAGCGCTCTTCTATGGCGGAAGACGCTCGTGTCGCAGCTAAACTTGATCATTGAAGACGTGTCATGGGAACTGTTCGAGGAACGGTTCCGAGAGAGGTACCTTTCAGAGGAATTCTTTGAGCGTCGGCTCAATGAGTTCATTGCCTTACGACAGGGAGGTCGTACGGTGCTCGAGAGCGAGGCACGTGTTATGGCGTTACTCTGACATGCTCCGCACCTTAACCCTGAGAAGCTTAAGGTCAACAGATTTGTGTTGGGCCTTAACAGCAACATGCGTGCAAACGTTTATTATCTTGAAGCCTCAAACCTTGCATGATGTCGTCCAAAAAGCAGTCATTCAGGATGAGTTTAGCTTCGAGGAGATGGCTTCGGGAGCCAAACAGAAGGTTGAAGGAAAGGTTACGGGTTGTGCCCTTAACCTGGGAGAGTTTGTCACGAGAGTCAACTTGTGCGTCACGATCTTAGGATCTTATGACGTCGTGATCGGTAAGGATTGGTTGGAAAAGCTTGAGGCGATTCTCAACGGGAAGACAAAACGATTAAGCTTGGTTGATGACGAAGGATAGAGACGTGTGATTGTAGGAAGGAACCAGGGAGTTTCCTTGCGGTTCGTCTCTTCCTTACAGTTACGAAGGAATATGCGCAAGGGGTGCAAACCTTATGCGATCCTCGCGCTAAACGAGAAGGGAGTAGCGGAAGGTCTAGAACACCTTCCGGTGGTGAAGGAGTTTGCGGACGTATTCCCAGAGGAGTTGTCTGGGATGCCGCCGGAAAGGGAACTGGAGTTTACCATAGACCTGAACCCGGGAACCGAACCGATAGCAAGAACGCCTTATCGGATGTCGACCCCGGAGTTGCAAGAGTTGAAAATGCAACTGAAGGAGTTGTTGGACCTGGGACTGATACGTCCTAGTGGGTCACTGTAGGGTAGCTTTCACACAGGAATGCGTGCGGATGTAAATCATTTCTTCACAGGAATTCGCTCGATGGCAAAATGAACCGAAGCTTTGAAAAGTACATAAAAGTTCAGCTGTAATGATTGTCGTTCTACTTTTATATACATATACATTCTTTACAATTAAATAAATCCTTTAATGGATGATTACATTCTTTAAATGATAGTTGGGTTTCGCTGATTGTTGTTCTACATTTATATACATATAAATTATTTACAATTAAATAAATCCTTTAAATGATAGTTACATTATTAAATGATAGTTACATGATAGTTACATGTAAATAAATTTAAATAATTTAAATATAAATAAATTCTTAAATGATAGTTACATTCTTTAGATTCTTTAGTGATAGTTACCTTTAAATAAATTTAATTGTTGCAATTTGAATACATTTATTGGTTGTACCAATTTACTCTTACGTAAACCATTGTCCCGATTTTGCAATTATAATAGTACTAAGGTATGTTATTTATTGACTTCTCCTTCCTTGGGCTTTTCTACTTATCATTTATTCTGCTCTCATTTGACATATATTATTATTAATATAGTATGGGACAAGGATAATAAATTATTATTAATATAATATGGGAAAAAGGATTTGGTTAAAGGTGGATGAGAAAAGTGGGTCAAGGATAATAAATTATTATTATTATAGTATGGGAAAAAGAATTTGGTTAAAGGGGATGAGAAAAGTCTACAAGCATTTGCTTAAGTTAGTTAAGGTCAGTTGAAAGCGAATGATAGAGCTTACATACTTTTGCTTTGAGTTAGTTAAAGGCGATTGATAAAAATCTTATGCCTTATGTTGTTAGTTATTGGTGTATGATGAAGAGGATTATAATGGAAAATAACTCTCTAAGTGCATAAGGTCGAAGGGGTGTATTATAAGTTGTAATTATTTTAGTCAGGTTTTTATAGAAAACTTCTAAGTTGAATGATTTAGTTATGGTTTTACAATGACTTGATGTATGTGTGACTACCAAAAAGGACCCAGAAGGTGTACCACCTCCCCACGCCCTGGATTTTATTTTATTGAATGATTGATTAAACAATGCGCCTAGGTTCTAAAAAGAGTTGTGCCTCGTGTTGGTTATTGCTAGATAGTTTATGTATATCAGATACCTTGCGCGCTTATAATTTAAAGTCAATTGAAGTAATGTTTAAATGTTCAGATCTTCAGTCGCGCGCCATGCACAATGTTGGTTGGTTGCTAATTCCCGCTCACAACTGAAGGGTTATGTTCCTGTATTGTTATGTTGGTTGCCTTGGGTTGGTCCGATGATAGTCCTTAGCTTAGTGGGATTGGTTGCCTATGTCGGGAGGGTTGTAGACACCTCCATGTTCCTCAGAACAGACGCCAACCCTTAAATGGTTAAAATCGATGGGAACCTGGGCCTGAGCATTGCTTATGTGTCTTGGAGGCCTTAACCATTGCAGGGTAGGACGGGTGGGTAGTCAGTTCTACTTATCGTCGTATGATCGTCATTTATGCATGCAGTTACTTATCGCGCGACCTTGTCATCTTTTTATGTTCAGCATGGTTGCGTCTTATTCGTCGTCGGGTGGCGACACGAGGTCGAATGCGTTGATGGTTCCTTTGTACATGTGCACACATACTTTTTAAACCCACACAAAAAAAAAAATTGCACTAGTTACTAGCGTTGGGGTGTCGTAACGAGTAGGGTTGTCCCATATGCCAAGATTCTTATCAACAAAAAGGACAACATCAACACCTTGATGATGGAGGGGAGTTAGAAAAAAACACTCCTGGAATCACATATTAGGGTTATTAGTTTGAAACCCTAAACTTGTTCCAAACACTACACATAGCAAGATTCGCATCAATAACAATGATAACCACAACACCCTGATAAGAAAGGGGAAAATAAAAAACCACACCTCTAGGATCACATATTAGGATTATTAATTTGAAACCCTAAACTTACTCACATTTTCTTGATCCTTCCTTTCATGTGAGGGAGGGGACTAAAAAGATGCACCCCTATAATTACATATTAAGATTATTAGTTTAAAAACCTAAACTTATTCATATTTTCTTGATCCATGTGACCAAAGTAAGTACTAATGGTTATATCTATATTAATTTAGATATAGATTAATTATATTATATATTAATTAATATTTGATTTAAAATAATTATTTATATAATTGATTTCTATAATATTATTTTTATATTTAACTATAAAGAAGTTATATTGTAATCCATTAGGAGTCAAATTAGTTTGATTTTATTAAGATTTTTTTATAAAATATATATATAGAGTTTAGATACAGATTTTTATTTATACGATATATTGTAATTCATTAGGAGTCAAACTTAGGACGGGCAAACAGCTCGACTTGGAAACAACCAACAGCTTCATTGTCAAAAATAATGACGGGCAAACAGCTCGAGAATTATGACAGGCTACCTCAAATCTGACTGTCTGATAAATTCCACCCATCTCGTCCAATTTGAGATCAAATATCAGATACGTCTTGAAATGAGAAAACGTTGTACAGAACGTCAAAACCCAGGCATTCATCTGCACCGCTAATCCACTCGACAGCGCGTTTATCATCATCTATACTCTCATATTCAAAGAATGTGGAAGGCACTAACTGGATTATTTGCAGGAGATAATGGCAGCCAGCAGTTTGCATTCGGGCAGCTCAAAAAGCTTGTTTGAAAGCACTGATCGACTCCCAAATACTTTAAGAGAGCGCATATCCCTGGAGGAGGAAGCGCAGATGGTATGGGCAGCAATAAAGAGGCTGCCCACATACAAGCGTGACATGTGTGTCAGAAATTCGATTCTCATTGATGTTGTTGTTGCAGCAGCTGGATTTACTCATACTCGAGTCAGTTGCAGCAGGTCAACGTCACAAGTATTCCGCTTGAAACTCGAAAGCAACTCATAGACTTGTCGGAATGACAGACCAAGATCAATGAACAGTTTCTGCAAAAGCTTCATCAAAAACTCCAAGGGTTCAGATTTTGACTCCATCCTCTGCTTCCGCCTACTTTTCATTTAGAATATTATGCTTACTTGAGTTAGTTTATACCCAGGTCTAATTTCTCTGATCTGAATGACGGTCATTTTGTGGTATTGATCAGGGTTGGCATTATCTTACCAGGGATTGAGAACCACTTCGATGAATTGGAAAAATTGGATATTTTTGGTTGTTTAAATTGCATTTTTAAATATAAAAATGGATTTAGTTTATTGAAAAATACTTACTTGGATAAACCAAAAAAAAGTTAAAAAAATACACACTACTTTTATAATTAAAATTAAAACCACCCACCCACACACAGGATGGAGGCAGCCCGATTCCGATCTCCATGAGTGTTTAGGAGCTCATGTCCCCGCTATGTTCTGTGTGTACCTTCCCTAAAACCTCATCATTTCTTCTTGTTTGGAGAATCTCACAAAGGATTTAAAATATATGCCACTGTACTTTTCCGTACGAAAAATTTAGCTGTCTTTCACATATCAAAATGACTCTAAAACACAGAATAATTATACAAAGTTGATTTTATAGAATAAGGAGCCTTCGAAGAGTTGAGCTTAAAACTATTTAAAAGATTAACGTTCGAAAGTAAAAATATCTCACAAAGGAGGAACCAGAAATATATATTTATATATATAATCATTTCCCTGTAATCAAACAAATACAGACGTTACATGGATAGACATATTTATTGAGATAATCATTCTTTTGCGATGCTAAAACCACACGACAACCAGGCAAAGGAAATGATGTTACATGGATTGAAATATTTATTGAAAAAATCATTCTGTGCGGGTAAAAAGATGTGAAACAGATCACAGGCCACCCCCTATTCCTCCTCCGCCACCAGCGCCTCCACCAAATCCACCGCCTGCTCCACCACCAGCTCCTGCCCCTCCGCCGAATCCACCGCCTGTCCCCCCTCCCGCACCACCACCAACTCCGCCGCCAAACCCTCCACCTCCACCTGCACCGCCGCCAAACCCTCCACCTCCACCTGCACCGCCACCGAACCCTCCACCCACTCCAGCACCAGCACCTCCACCGAAACCACCTCCAGCTCCACCACCAGCGCCTAAGCCTCCTCCCGCGCCACCACCAGCTCCTCCGCCCAAGCCTCCACCGCCACCAAGTCCTCCTCCTCCTCCTAACCCTCCTCCGCTTCCGATAAAGTTGTCGGTTTTATATGGACGGTCATGTACTCCACTCTTTAAGTTTCTAGTTGCATTTACATGACAAGTAGAAGCCGCCGCTACTAACACTCCCAGAACGATAAGAAGCACCCTATTCATCTCCATCTTCATCACGACAGCCATATTCGATCCAACTTCCTCCTCCTTCTCAACTCGATGATGAGTAGTGCACAGATTGCCACCAGAAGAGTAAGAAGCCTCTACTGATACGTCGCAGTGAACCCCCTTTTATAGCAATAACGAATGGATGAATTAATGATTATATCGACGGTGATAACCTTCTTTTATTCACATTTCATTTAATTTCCCACCAAGATAACGCGGAGCCTGCAAGCTAAAATTAAACATACAGAGAAGTTTTAGGCTGCATTAAATGAAGCAGATAGAGACTTAAGAGACCTGGCCGAGTACATGCTGCACCCACTGACCTTAATTATAACTTGCTTGACTTTATGGCTCTCACTTGTATAGCCGTGTATTTTAAAGGTTCACCCGTGACATTGATTTCGAAACGAATAGGCTAAACTTGTAGCGATTAGGTTAAAATGGTGTGGGGTTGAATTTGTCTAGCTTTTTAGGGAGTGGATTATTAAGTGGCAAAGTAGCATTATGTTTTTTTCATAATTTAATAATTTAAATTTATTGATTTTTTAGCATTTGGGTTGGTTTAAAATAGGATAGAACTCTGGTAAGATTTTGAAATGCATGAAATTTTGATTGTGGAAAATTTAAGTTAAGTGAAAATCTAGTTGAATTTAGCTCTATTTTTCCACTGAAAAATGAGTATGGTTGCTACAAGTTTAACTTACTCTTAGTTGGATTTAGCCCCATTATTGGCCTATGGGTAGCATGAGTTTCACTTGATGGAACTTCTAAACTTGTAGAAAATAGACCCACTTTTTAGGCAAAAAAGGGTTGAATATAGGATTTTCAAGGGTAGCCTAAGTTTCATAAGATCGAAGCTCCATGCATTTCAAAACCTTACCCCCAATGGTGTTTCCCCATTTTACACTGACCCAAATGCTTAGAAAATCAATCAAAATTTTGGATCAGCCTAAAATGTAAATTGTTAGGTCATCAAACTATGATAAGGGATGGAAGAATGCTACATGAATAGACAAAATAGACTAAACTTGTAGCAAACAAGCCCATTATTCAAGCAAAAAGTGGAGTTAAATCCCACCATATTTTGAGGAGTATCCTAATTTTTGCATGATGCATTTCAAAACCTTGTCCCTAAGGGTTTTTCCCCATTTTAAACAAACTAGGATGCTCAGAAAAATTGATTGATGTTCTAGATTAGCCAGAAATTTAAATTGTTAGGAAGTCTAATGAGGGGAGATTGCTACATGAATAGACTACTCTATTATTGAATAGACTAAACTTGTACAAAACAAACACATATTTTCAATAAAAAAATGGGGTTGAATATGGTTAGATTTTCAAGGGTACTTGGAGTTTTGCACAATTGAAGTTCCATGCATTTTAGAACCTTGCCCCCTGTTAGTCCCTAACCCTATTACCACCTCTCTATCCTTAAAATTTCATCCTATGCTATTAAAATCTGTCTTGAGCCTTTGTTTCATTGTACCTTTTTATACTTTATATCCTTTGTGGGAGTGATTTGCCTTGCTTTAATTTAATTTTCATTTGTTTCTTTAAGATAGTCTGAGATTTCACATGAAGAAGGACATATCACATCATTATGGTCTTTTTCTATTCACAAAATCAAGGCAATTTCTCTAGGTATCAAATGCAAAAAAGAGTCACTACCAGAATAGCATTATTCTTATAGCACATGAAAAATGAGTTTTCAAACGTGTTTCATACCCTATGATCATGAGAGCAAGCCCAATATCATGCAAAAATCGTGAAAACAGTTATATCTTCGAGTTTGTCATTTTCATTAATGATTACTAGATTTTATGCATGATTTTAATTACTCAAATTAGATCATGTTGTGCATCCAATTGGCAAGCCACGACTCGCCTAAATTGATTATTTAATTTTCATAGTTGTTAATTTAAATTTAATTAATTAATAAAATAAAGTCAATAAGTCTTTTTATTATTATTATTAAAAGATAGGTGAAGTAGGGATAAGGCTGTTTGGGAAATTAATGAGGGGGATAAGGTAGTTGGGGAATTGAAGGAGAGGAGAGGAGAGGATAAGGAAGAGGGGAGGGGACTTGGAGAAGAGTCTTATTTTGTTTTGGAAAATTCTACAAGAGGAGAGGAATGAGGAGGAAGAAATTCTGAAGGAGATAAGGAAGAAGGAGGAAATTGGAAGAACGATTGTTTTGAGGAACTCTCACAAGGCATTGTTGTTGCTGGGAACTTTGGGCTTGGGGCCAGGAATCCATAAGGATTCCTAGAGCTAGAGATTCATAGAGGTTGTTCCTAGTTGGATGGGAGGATAATATTTAGTTGGGTAGTTTGGGCAAGCACAAGAACAAGTGAACCAGGGGCTGAATCAACCAACCTGCAGGTTGAGGTATGTATACATTACCAGTTGGTATGTTATCATTGTGTTGTTTTTATACTGATGTTGTTGTTGTTGTTGTTGTTATGTTGTTATCGTTATTATGTTGTTTTTGTTTATTCCTGGTATAAGAAAATCATGAAAGAAATTCTAAACTAAATTTCAGTCATTTCAATAAGAGATTATAGAAAAGATTTATTTATTTTGAGTTCTGAAATAGGTAGGCCTTACATATGGTATTAGTGCCCGGAAACCTAGGCTTGACCACCCACATAACTACACAATATGTTCCCAAACCCCAAACCCCTAGAAACCCTTTATTTACAGCCCTTAAAACCTATGAAGACTACCCAAACAGTCTTGAAAACCCAAATAGTATTGCTTGTAGACTGCACGCAGATTACTACAAGAACTTTCCAAGTCTAAATTTTAACCAGAGGATGCATGATGACCTGCATAAGTTGTACGCAGATTCCTACAGGAGCTTTCCAAGTCCAAATTTTAACTCGAGGATGCATGATGACCTGCACAATTTGTTAAAAAAATGCAATATTATAAACAAGCAATGCAATAATATATACAAAACAAAGAAATAATATAAAAAACTGATAACCAAGAATGGAGATAATTGGATGCATCAATAGAGAGAAAGTAAAGATACTAACCAGTCATCTTGAGTAGCTTCAATAGTGTAGCATCCTCGGTCCTCCACAGAAACCGAGTAATGCTACCACTACAGAATATTCACATATATATATAACATGCATTTTAATCGAAGTAAAACACATAACACAAAGTTAGTGTTACCATTCAGATTCAAACAAGATTAACAGTAAATCCACATGTAATGGAACACATGATAACGTTCAAGCATCAGTAGCACAAACATGCATAACATATAAATTAAGCACAGACTGATACTTATCTTTTCAACTGGAGTAACACCACCAACTGCGTGCAGACCTTCCACGAACCTCCAAGCCATAGAACATACTGCTCATCACTCTCAACAGTAGGTCACCCCTGAGCTAGGACTAAACTCCACCCAGGGAAAGGGAATCCTAGACTAGGCTAAGGTTACAGGAAACTTCATAGTGCAACTAGAAGGATTCTCTCCACGAGCCTTATTACGCCCACTACTCATGGACTCTCATTCCCCACATGCATGTCCCACCCTAGGAGTATACACCTTCACTGTCACATAGTCCATCGGATGCTTCACCTCCGTTGCCTTAAACTTCAGCAATAGGCCGGACCGGAATTCTCAGAGCTTCGTAGTTGGTGCTGGACTCTCTCTAGGAGAAAACCACTTCCCAACAAACTCTCTCACCTGGAGAGAGATTCTCACAGGCCTGAAAACTTGCCTCTTCAACCACAGGAATGACAACCTGCTTCTTCAACCAGTTTTGACTCAATTCCCGCAAGGTAAGAATAACAACAACAAAAACAACATTCAGTTTACTCACGGGTGGTAGCAACAACAACAGGAAAACGGTTATGGACACCCCAAAATGGTAACAATCGAGCACTAAGACACAACACGGCTCAGGATACTGATGGCAGTAACCCAAAGACGGTTCAGTGTGGACTCGGCTATGTAAAAGCGGATAGGCTAGGTACACGACTCACACAGGTCGGCTTCACGGTTTTGGGTTTTCAGAGGTGCGTGACCAGGAAACAATGTAGAGGTTGATCATCCCTATTTCGGGTTTAGACTGCATAAACCACTAGACATAGCAAAGCTCAGGCGATTACAGGATACGTCGGCTTCTCAACAAGCAACACTCAGTCAAGGAACTGCGTGGCTGCAACAGCCAACAGTTATCACACAACACGCTCAGACGAGTACGGGTGCTCGGACTTCTTTGGAGGTACATATTAGTCCATGGGTTTCACCTGATTCAGGAGGCGTGGGAAGAAAACAAGACGCAGAGGGATATGACCAGCTCACAGGTTCAGACAACGGATGGTCAAATGGCCTGGACGAACCCCCAACCTGGATCATCTCATCCACTTTAACTGCATGCGCCCAGGTCGACACTTGCCTTCGTAGAGTTGCATGCACTCCACTTAGCATACGTCCATTTTCCAGGAACTTAGGACAACATTCATCAATTGTCCACCTTAGTCTTTAGGAATAATAATAAAACATTATCCCCCTAGCTTAGCCCCTAGGCCCAAACACTTAGCCTCCTCTCTTACCCAACCTTGTGGAAGCTTAGTCCCCCATGACTCTTTCTTCATGGTCAGACTGCACGCAACGATGCTTTATATTTTATTAATGATCTGCATGATTACATATACAAAATCAAGCTCTGGCCTTAAGCATCTAGGCTCTCTGGCCTAATAAACACATAAGCCCACCATCTTATATACACTTGGTTCACCATCCTACAAAACATGTTTACAATTCATAAATAAAACTTGGGCACTACCGAGGGATATTACAATCCCCTCCCCTTATTCATTGCCCTCAGTGCAACTCTTTACACAACATCAACAAGATTTCCAAAATATTCAAAAAGATGCGGGTACTCTGCCTGCACAACATCCTCATGCTCCCATGTCACGTCCTCAGGACCGTACCAGGTCCAGTAGACCCTTACAAGCCCTATGGCTCGATTCCAGAGATGTTTTCTCTTCCGGTCCAATATGTGCACCAGATGCACTTGCAAGACGTCTTCTTTCTCCACCTTAATCACATTCCAATCAATAACATGATTAACATCAGGTAGATATTTCTTAAGTAATGAAACATGAAACACATTATGTACAGTCATGGATGCAGGTAATGCAAGCATATATGCAATGTATATTTATGTATATACATGCAATTCTAATAACATTATAACTTGTATACAAGATACACTAAATAGAGAATTGGTACTTATCTTTTGATTGAGAAGACCTTCCACATCAAGATGGTCTAGGCCAAGGTACCAAACCTCAACAACACTCCAACCAACAGTCTCTCATTCCCGACATGCCTGTCCCACCCCAAGAGTGTACACCTTCACTGTTTCATAGTCCATCGGTTGCTACATCTCCCTTTCCTTGGGCTTCAGCAACAGGCCGGCTCAGGAAGTCTCAGAGCACCGTGGCTCGAGGAGTTCCAACTGCCCTCAGAGGTCTCAAATCAACATCTTCTTGAGCTACTCTTTGTAGTCAACATTCTAACTTTAATCAACATCATATCATCCACATCGCCCACATGTAGTTATCATGAGAAAACATAAAAGAATTTATTTGGAAACTCAAACTTAGTTCAAAGGGAATTTGTATTTTCCCCAAAACATGAAATTCTATTTCATAATTCATCTCGGTTGTTTCCATATTATGAATGCAACTATCCTTGTGGTTTTTCACAGGCACCAAACTGCATATAATTTTTCCTATAATGCTTCATCTTGCATAAACCAACAAATTGTCAGTATTTTATGTACATCATAATTCAACATGTACAACACCTTATGCAATGATCTTAGAATTGCCTACACCTAGCAATTCATTCACAATTACCAAACAATTTAACCAAATAGAATGACTCATCATTCTATGCATATGCATGTTCATAATTAATAACAGTAAGTTTATTATTTCAATTTTCTGAACATAAAATTTTTTGTAGTCTCTATTCCTGTGACTACCTGGCTTGCAACTTTCCTGTTGCAATGTTTAACAGTTCCTGAAATGTTCTCAAATTCATGAGTTGGCAACTTTTTAGCCATTAGTATAACTATTTCCATGCCAAAAACATATATACATGCACTCACAAAATGAATTCAACAAAGTGCATTTAAGTATACAATTCCATCATGTATCAGTGCAACTTTTCCCCTTCCTAGACATGAGTACAACTCTCAATACCTATTTATTCAGTGCACATAATGCTCTTTATCTCAGTCATGTATCTCACCATCTGTAATTTGGAATTCTGGCCAATGTGTTGACACATTCTCCACACACTTCCTATTGTCTTCCCAATTAATTGGATGCCTTCCTTTTCGACCCGAACACTACACCAAGAATATAATTCGGTGGTGTTCATTAGTGTTAAAAAAAATGTTGCAGTCCACGTTTTATTTAAAGGTAGGAAAATTTTAGTCCCTGTGTGTCTCATAACCTTTCCATATCCAACCATGTCCTAGTCTCATACATGATTAGCTTACTGGCATTCATTCCTATAACAAGTTCTTATCTTTTAATTCTTTGGTTATCACCCCATAACCAAATTAACATGACATTCTACTATGTCAGTGTGTGCATTCAGGAGCTAAAAGATTTGAATTAATACATGCCTCCAGCCTTTATCACATCCAGTGGTATGCACTCAATAATATAATCATGTGATTTTATATAATAACTCTGGCTGAGGAAATTCTTACCTAAATTTCCTTTTAGCAATTATGAAAAAAAAGTAATAAAAATTATACTTGCATGACTGCCATTAATAAATTTTATACTACCTGAATGTCTGATGGTAGTAGAATCTTTCATGCTTCTTTTATCAAACTTATAACCAACACTTCAGTTTTTTGTTGCTTTAGTAGCAACATCATCAACAACACTTGTAAACATGCAAGCATTATTTCCTCTAACTAACCCAATCAAGCCATAACATACTTGTTGCCACATAAATTGCAGCAACTTCTTTCTCCCTATAAGAATTTCCCTTGATGATCCCAGAAGTCTACAATTCTTCCCAGATTCTTGAATCTTCTTGTGCTCTCATTGTAGTCATTGTACATGACTATTTTTATCTTGAGCACTTTCTAGCCAAATCACTCTTGGTTTTCTTTGCATTTATAGTCCCAAACTAAGCTGATATTAACCTTCAACTTTCGTTAATTTCCTGGGTCCAACTATTCCAATCTCGTACTTAGATGAATCAAATTCCACACCAATTTGTTTTATAGACTCTAGATTCTTCAACATCCAGTTACTCTTCAAGACTAAACTTCTTCAGCCCTTTCCCGACAGAATACTTTAGTACTTGAGGTTTTCTTGTACTCTCTGCTTCTCTTTTGCTAGATGGACATCTATCTCATGATTTCTTCTTCCATTATCTTAGGATGTTCATGGAATTGACTCCATCCAAGAGTTTTTCCTTGTCTACTTTGCATACTTTCCATCACATATTATGCTGATTATTAATTTTCAGCATTCCATTATTATTTGGATTCCTCTGATTCAACTTATGCATGAATGAATTATAATTCCCTAAAACCTTCCTTCCTTATTCCCATTCTTTGCATCTCCATACGAACTTATGGTTCATGCATTATCATGTATTGCAGATGGCTTTCTCCACCTATCATTCACATTTGATGTGCAAGGATTGTCACCTAGACTATCTTCCCCAAACAAGAATCCCATTCAGGGTTTCCATGTTTCATATCGAACCGAACATCTGATCCCACGACTTCTGAAAAATATCAGATGTAGAATAAATAATTTTCCCTGTCCTTTTTCTCTGATGCACTTCTTGTGCAGTAATCTCTTTTCTATGAGCTAATGGTTCTTATATCTTTGTTGGACCCTATCATAAAGTTCCCAGGTCTTCAGTACCTCCCTGATGCAGGTCTGAACCAGACGAAACCCATGGGCTTCCTTCCTAACCCCCTTTTCCCTTCTTTAACACAATTTTCATGCACTAGTCCCTTTCTCTCAGTCCCCAACCCACACGACCATGGGTCATGACCAAACATTATATCAATAGGTGCTTACTCGAGCCTTCAGCTTCGGGAATTTTCAAACACAACACAACAATCTCTCGGAGTTCCAGATTACCGAACTCGCGAAATAGAGTGGATCAACATTCCACGTCTACCTAGCATCCAACGACTGACACTCACTATGGAACCTCAGGCGTTTGAGTTACGAGACTTCAGAGTTTCGGGACTTCAGAGTTTCGGGACTTTGGGAGATACTGCTGCAAAGATCAATGGTCCTTATTGATTTGAGATCAACAGTCCTCTATTACTTCGGGATTTCGGGTCTTTTCGACCAAGACCAGATCAAGGGTCCTTCGACCTCCTCCTCGATCAACAATCGAGATCTCCTTCAGGACTTCGATGATTTCACCCTCTGCCTTCCTCCGGAGTGATCTGTACCTGGAGTTCTAGATATGGCGCCACGCGTCCACCTTTAGATCAATGGTTGTCCAACGGAGTGAGTCTTCGTCTTTCACGTGTCTCCTCACAAATCAATGATCCACGTTCCTTCTTTCAGATCAACGACCCTTAGATGTTTCTGGCTTTGACGCTTCGAGACATCCCAAAACACAACTTCACAAAAACCCCGGAGTATGATTCTCCAAATTTCGTGATCTGGTGACACCTGTCCAACCTAGATCAATGACTCCTAGTTGCTTCAGCTATTCGGGCTTCAACGATTTCAAACTTTCGTCCTTCGCATTCTCTCAGAGTGCTTTCACCCGAATTACACTGATTTCTTCCATCCATTCTTCTGGATCCAATAGTCCAAATCTTCTTCGTTCCTGTCGACTTCCTTTCAGAGGTTTCTTCCCCCGAACTTCCTGATCTCTCTCCACATGTCCTCCACAACGAACGGTTGTGATTTACTTCGGCATTCGGGACTTCAGGACTTCGGGAATTTGTCACACTCCACACTTGCAATTCCCAAAGTGACTTAAATGGTTAAATAGTATGAAATGGTTAAATGGTTAAACAGTCCAATTCCGCAGCGAGTTAAATGGTTAAACAGTATGAAATCGCCTTATTATTGAGCTATTAATTGTTATGTTAACAGTCATGTAATTGCCTTATTACTGTTATATTAATTGTTATGTTAATCAACATGTTAATCACCTTGTTATTGTTTTATTACTTGTTATTTCTAATTTAATCGTTAGGTAACTGCTATGTTAATTGCCTTCTTATATTGCGACAACAATGTTAGTAGTTAGCAGTTTCCTTCTCAATGATAATAGACAACTAGTATTATTGGTTCGGTCAGTATAGCTAGACTACATGTTGAGATTAGATTGTTCATAGGTGTTATAATAGTAGCATCCTACATTAAGCTTGTTAATATTGTTATTAAAGTTAATGGATAGTTGGATGGAGATTTTGGATTAATGTAGAATTGCCCAATTAGGTTGTATTAATGATTAAAATTAGGTTGGTGAGTAAAGACTAGATTGCCAATTTTAGACTTGCTAAATTG
>ML848648.1:4423-33560 GCA_009831015.1 Picea engelmannii | reverse complement strand
CTCTATCTTTGTGAACAGACCCCATAGCCCAATGGTCTTCTTTTGTTGTCTCAACCAGAAAACCCCAAGAACATAACCCTATTCTGCATAGCTAGCCTAATATTCTTTTCAAACAAAGCTATATCAGACAGAGAGATCCCTCTTTGAGTCTTGGAGGGCTAGATCCAAGACTCGAAGTGGTTTTGATGTTGCCTCTGTGACTGCCATCACAGCCTTGGGCAAATTACAGAGTGCTAACATTAGGGACAAGGTTTTTTTTAATCTAATATTGGTTTGAGTGGGAGTTTACAGAGAAGGAAATCTTGTTGTAGGGAAATGTAGAGAATGTATAGATTATAAATAAATTTGAGTTGTTCAAGATCAAGATGGAGAAAATTCTCGCAGATCAAGATCTATGGATTGTGGTATCTAGAACCAAACTCACCAATATGAAAGATGAAGAGTTGGTGCTGTTGGAGAGAAACACAAGAAACCTTATCAAGCTCTCTTTGGTCCATTCATTATTATTGAATATTTTTGAAGAAAAAACTACAACAATTCTCTAGAAGAAGTTGAGATATTTGTAGCAAGCTAAATATGTCGTTAATAAACTTTTTCTATGGAAAAAATATTCTCTTTGAGAATGGGTCATGGTGATTTTTTAGTTGAGCACATGAACGATTTTGATACTATTATGACCCAAATGATCTTAGTTGGAGTAAATATGGATGATGAGGATCATTGTGTGGCCCTTTTGTGTTCTTTGCTAGATTCATGGGACAACCTGGTAATGGCCATTGGAAGCATTGTATAGGAATTGTTGCTTGATGAGAGCATGGTTTCTTTATTATCAGAGGAGGTGAGGTGAAAGATTATGAATCCACCAATGAGGCCTTGCTTGTTCATGGAATATCAACAAAAAAATACAAGAAGAGAGAAAATGGAAAATTCAAATCCCGTGGGAGAAATAACTCTCTAGGAAATTCCAAGGCAAAATGTTGGAACTGTGACAAAGTTGGGAATTTCATAAGAGATTACAAGGACAAGAAAAAGAAGAATAAGGAAAATAATGATTATGATGATAAGTATGAAAAATATTCTCAAGGGGATGGTGGATATGCCTTTTTTGCAACATTGGCAACCCATGCAGGCTAGAGTGTGTGGTTGATAGACTTTGGAGCTTCCTTCCATATGACTTCCCATCAACACTATTTTTCGATGTATGTGAAATATGATGGTGGGATGGTATACCTCAGTGATGAGTTTCCTCTAAGAATAGTTTGTTTTAATAGAGTCTTGATCAGATTCCCTCATGGAAGGGTGAAGGGGATCAATGGAGTATTTCACATTCTAGGTCTGGCATGGAACCTATTATCAATAAGCAAACTTAACGATGTAAGTGTGAAAATTGTTTTAATTGATAAAGGGTGTAAGATAGTGAAGGAAGATATGGTGTTCACTAAGGGTGTATTGGTGTTGTGCATGGTTTGTAAGGCCCTAAGTTCGAGTTATCTTTGACCAACAAAACCCACCAGACACCGACCCTTTTGGCATCGCTCGCTTGCGCATACTAAGTCTCACCCGAGGTATCTATTGGGACTGCAAGAACCAGGTTTCTACAGTGATGAAGAAATGGGAGGTTATTATTCCATTCATTCTTGATTATCTGTTATGTGCACGTTATTTTGTAAGTTCTCTTAGTCTATTACTTAATGGATCTCGGGTTCATATTACCCTTATATTCCAAATTACTACATAAACTCATTACTGTAATAGTCATACTATTGCGCCATAAATACACATAAGACAACTCTACTCTAATATGCATTAGACGGATTCCATAAGAAAACACATAAATGACATATAACAAAAGATTTAACATGGTTCACCCAAATTTTGGCTATGTCCACAACAACCAGCTTCTTTATTATCTGTTTGGTAATTTCTTTAGGCTTGCACACAACGCTTACAAAGATACATCGTGGTTATATTTCTCTTCTCCTAGCCTAGCCGCTCTACAATGCAAGCCTCTCTCTCTCTCTCTTTGTATCAACCCTTACATTCATACATCGATTCCCCTATTCAACGGAACATAACAGAACCATAAAATACTTAGTAGAGAAATCAACACTCAAGAACCCATATTCCCCTAACCCATTACATATTTATACATACAATATAGGGCTTAAAACCCTACTTGGTTCCTCCCAAAACCCTATTACAATGCATGACTACTCCAGTTAACTAGTTTTTCGGCTACTTTCACTTGATTTTCCATCTGCATGTTGTTTTTTGACTCTAATTGATTTTCACCCTGCTTTTGTGTGTCCTTCCATCTTTAGCATGTCGGGTTGTCATCCTTCCTTTTCTCTCACTTTATTCTCCTTCTTTCTTCTATGTTGTATTCCTATGTCTTCTTTATTCCTATGTTTTATTCCTCTGTATGCTTTATTCCTCGGTTTTATTCCTCTACCTTCTTTATTCCTCTATTTTATTTCTCTTTCTGTGCACTGTCCTCTTGGATGCACCTCAATTGCGTGCTCTCTAGTTTTCCCTTTTATTCTGTGCACTTTTTCTACACTTAGAATTTTTATCAAAATTGTATCCAAAATTGCATGTCTAGCAGCCCCCCAACACTCACATGTGGCTCATTCCAAGCCACTCAGGCATGTTACCTGATCCTCCATGCATCAAGGGATTTTTGGGAGGCTGCATTTTCTACCTCCACTTCTTTGAGTATCACTGCCTATGTTTCTGCAATCTCTTCATCCCCTAGCACAGTCAAGGCTATCAATTTCTCTTATGCTTCCCAAGCTACTTGTTTTACCTTGCCCTATACAGTGGCTAATTCACCTAATACTATCACTACTTATTCCTGCAGTGGTCCTAAATATTGTTGAAGGATCTTCTATTGATCCTTCATCTTCTCCACTTCCAAGTATGACTACCTCTAAGCCAAAATGGTTGTCATACGTTCAATTGGTGGAAGTGTAGTGTCACACACCCACTACGACAACTGGTATTTTCTTTTTCTTTACGTCTTTTCTTCGAGGAACAAAATCCCTGAATTTCTATGGGGCCTAGTGCAGACCCTCCCTTCCCTTATGATCCCCCATGTGATCGTTGGCTATGACCACAAGCCTTACCAAAAAGGCATTTCCGACATTCGTGATTAGGGGAATCACGATGCAAGCATTCCCCTATTCTCTATCTTTCAAAATGCCAAAACTCGAAAGGGTCTAACAGATCCTTAGATCCTCCCTTGGGTTGCTTTTCATACGACTGGTCCTATGACCTGGCGTTCTTCCTCTAAATTCTTTCGGGGTTTTGCGATTCGGGAAATCGCGATGCAAGTGTTCCTCCTTTCCCTTTAAAATTCCCGGAACCTGAAAGCCCGGTATCATCCGGATCTATGGTCCATATCGTCAACTTGATCAACGACTTGGATTAAATCCCAATATTCTACCTTTCGGGATTTCTGGCGAGGTCTTCACTCCTATTCCTTTGATGTCCAGAACCCCAATGGCCTTAGATCTTCGCCACACGTCCCTACAAATGGGCAGTCCAGATTCTTTCAGGACTCCTCCTCCCTACCACAAGACCCTATCCGGTGACCTAGGGCTCATTCACAGAGTGCATCGGGGTTTTGCGTACCGGGATTTCACGACTGGCGAAGACGAGGGGTCTTGCCCTTGAGTTTCCCGGGTGCCGAAATGCCGAAACACCAAAACCTATTCACGCTGAACCGATTCAGGGTTTCACATATCGGGATTTCGCGACTGGCGAATACAAGGGAACTTGCCCTTGGGTTTCCCGGGTGCCTAAAAGCCGAAACAACAAAACCTATTCACGCTAAACCGATTCAGGGTTTCGCATATCGAGATTTCACGACTGGCGAATACAAGGGGACTTTCCCTTGGGTTTCCCGGGTGTCAAAATGCCAAAACACCAAAACCTATTCACGCTAAACCGATTCAGGGTTTTACATATCGAGATTTCGCGACTGGCGAATACAAGGGAACTTTCCCTTGCGTTTCCAGGGTGCTAAAACGCCGAAACACCAAAACCTATTCACGCTAAACAGATTCAGGGTTTCGCATATAGGGATTTTGCGATTGGCGAATACAAGGGAACTTGCCCTTGGGTTTCCTAGGTGCCGAAATGCCGAAACACCAAAACTTATTCACACTGAACCGATTCGGGGTTTTGCATATCAGGATTTCGCGACTAGCGAATACAAGGGAACTTGCCATTGGGTTTCCCGGGTGCCGAAACGCCGAAAACCTGAGAGAACCACTCTCTCTTGTACAAGGTTTCCAGACTCAGACCACATGATCCTTCAATGGGTTCTTGGGTAATTATCCCTAGGCTTGGTGACCAGACTGAAAAGCCTTCCTAAATCACCGAGCTATGAATTTCTGTGACAGGGGTGAAGTATACTCGTGGGTTTACTAAAACGATAGTCTTTTCAAGGAACTCACTCCAGCTCTGGAATGCAAGGGAACTTCTCGGAAGGAGGTGCCTTCGGGGAAATCAAACCAGGGCATAGCGTGAGTCAAGTAAATGGGACAAATATCTAGGGAACGAACTTGTAATATGAACTTGTTCATTCTATATATAAACCGATTATGGTCATATAAGTATAAGCATGCATGCATTATTTCCGATCAAAACACCAGGAAAACACTTCTATACAGAAACCGTTTATGAGTGTACAAACATAAGCACGCGTTCCAGGATATTCAATTCAAGATAAAAGATATAAACACTTATCAGAAAACACCAGGTGTGATGCAACTGCTGAGAGGGGTGCTCATTTCCACCCAACCGTAGGCTCAGTGACTCCAAATGGATTTACCACTAGCCACCCCCGAGCTAGACCATGATGCTTGAGATTCAATTTTCTACTTCCAGCTCAATGGAAGTCAAGGACGAAGGTTACTCTCCTTCTCCTCTGTTCAAAACTCCCTGTGTTTCTGGAGTTTCTCTAGTTATTCCCTGCGATCCTTGTTGTGTGCGTTCTACTCTCTTCTCCCCGCTTACCACACTTCCTCTCTTGCCTTTTCTCTGCAAGATTGCATGTGGCATGAATTTACCTATTCACGGTCAGGCCTACGAGCTGTTACGAATGGGCAGTTCATCCCCATCCCCTCATTAAATCTTGAGGAGCCTCCCCACCTACCAATCTGACGGGAAATCCATTTCGGGGTCAGAGAGTTGCTTTGGTCTTTGAGCAAGTAAAACCAGTACGATACTGGCTCGGTGGAAGTTAACACAACCATTCTAGGTCCCTTCCACCACCTCTCATTAGCCATCGTGGTCTCTTTTAGCACATCCCCCTCTCAGAATCCATGCAACACATATTCATAACATAATTTATATTCATCGACCTTTTATAAAAAGTTCCGTCAAATCAAACATTCACGTCTTTGAGTTTGCCATAGTTCTTGGCCAATATAGTTATTTTTACAGACTGGGGGAAATAGGGTGTTACAATTCCCTCCCCCTTAAAGTAACATCATCGTCAATGTTCTATTTATCAATATGATGTGTATGTACAGAAGTAAACAAAATCGGATATGCATGTTTCATGGCATCTTCCATTTCCCAGGTAGCCTCATCTGGGCCAAAATGTTTCCACTACACCTTGACCTGTGCAATGGTTCGGTTTCTGAGTGGGGTTTCCTTTCTATCCAGTATGCATTGAGGTTCTGGCAGGAATTCTCCCTCTGGTTCCACCTAGATCATAGACCAGTCAATTATATGATTAGAATCATGTACATATTTCTTCAATAATGAAACATGGAAAACATTATGTGTTTTTACTGTGGGAGGAAGTGTTAGCCTATTGGCTACATGTCCCACTCTATCTATAACTTCAAAGGGTCCGCAATACCGAGGTTTCAACTTGGCACAAGCTCCCATCCTCAGGGAACTCTTCCCGGGCCTAACTCTGAGATATACATGGTCTCCCGTCTTGAATTCTCTTGGAGTTCTCTTTCGGTTGGCGTAACTTTTCTATCTGTTCTGAGCGACCTTCAGATTCTGTTTTATTTGAATCACTTGTTGTTCCATTTCTTTCAGCATGTCAAGTCCAATAGTAATTCTATTTATGGGATTACTCCAACTGACTGGAGTGTTGCACAGTCTACCATAGAGGACTTTGAAAGGACTCGTCTTTAGGGATTCTTGGTAGCCGTTGTTGTAGGGGAATTCCACCAGTGGAAAGTAATATTTCCACTTATTGGGTTGATGCATTACATGCATTCTTAGCATGTCTTCCAATATTTGGTTCACTCTTTCCGTCTGTCCATCAGTTTGAGGATGATAGGCTGTGATAAACAGTAATTTGGTCTCCAGACCAACCATCAAGGATTTCCAAAAGTTGGAAGTAAACTTCGTGTCTCTATCAGACATGATCTCTTTAGGCATACCATGTAGTCTGAATATCTCCTTCATGAATATGATGGCAATATATATTTCCTTGCAAATCGATTTGATGGGGATAAAATGGGCGGACTTGCTCAATTTATCCACCACTACCATGATGGCGTCATTCTGTTTGGTTGATGTTGGTAATCTGGTGATGAAGTCCATGGAAATGGTTTCCCACTTCCATTCTGGGATTGGTAGAGGTTGCAATAATCCTTCTGGGTGTCGGTGTTCTGCTTTAACCTATTGGAATTCTAGGCACTTAGCTAAATAATTAGCTATGTCTTTCTTTAACCCAAGCCAATAGAATTGTTTCCTAGTGGCCGTGATCATCTTTTGATATCCTGGGTGACTAGTATATGGTATTTTATGTAGTTTATCCATTATGAACCTCTTCAAGTCATCACAATATGGAATATACAATCTATTTCTGTAAGTTAGCAGACCTCCATCTATCATCCGGTATCCTTCATCCTTTATTCCTGTGGGTTCTTGCTCCAGATACGAGGTCACGGTCTGGAAGAATGTGTCTGTTTCTTGTGCATTCCTGACTCTTTCTTTAACATTCATCTTGCAGGTGCTCACCGCTGCCAGGTGAATTTTTTTCATACTTCTGCTAAGGGCATCGACCACCTTATTTTCCTTTCCTTTAACATGTTTGATTTCAAAATCAAACTCACTAAGTAGGGCCATCCACCTAGCTTTTCTGGCATTGAGATTTGGTTGGTCAAACAGATATCGCAATCCACTGTGGTCTGTCATAAGTACAAATTTCCTTCCCAGGAGTTAATGTCTCCACATTTTAAAGGCATGCACTATGGTGGCTAGCTCTAAATCATGGGTCACATAGTTGACTTCGTGCTCATTCAATTTTTGGGATTCATAGCAGACTACACTTCCTCCTTGCATAAGGACTCCTTT
Organism: Picea engelmannii; assembly: GCA_009831015.1. Classification (NCBI taxonomy): domain Eukaryota; kingdom Viridiplantae; phylum Streptophyta; class Pinopsida; order Pinales; family Pinaceae; genus Picea; species Picea engelmannii. Next base: position 26,228 of record ML848648.1, on the reverse strand, counting down.
GAGCCCCTCCTTACAGGCATCTGTGCAGACGAGGAAGTTGTTTTCGGGATCAACGATCTTCAGCATGGGTGCATGGGTCAAAAGGTGTTTTAGGGATTGAAGTCTTTCTTCACATTCTTTTGTCCACGTGAATTTAGCTCCCTTCTTCTGGAAGGCAGTGATTGGACAACCAATCTTGGAGAATCCTTTTATAAATCTCCTATAGTATCCTGCTAAGCCCATAAAGGATCTGATATCTGAAACGTCCTTTGGGGTAGGCCATTCCATGATATACCTGATCTTGTCAGGATCTACTGCTACTCCCTCTTCAGATATGACATGGCCCAAGTAATGTATTTGCTTATGGAAAAAGTTGCACTTGCTAAATTTGGCATAGAGTTGATGTTCTCTTAGCACTTGAAGCACAAGTCTAAGATGTTCCTCTTGTTCCTCTCTATTCTTGGAGTAAATTAATATATCGTCAATAAAAACTAGTACAAATTTGTCTAGGAATTTGTTGAGCACATTGTTCATCAAGCACATAAAAGTGGCAGGGGCATTCGTCAATCCAAATGGTACTACCACAAACTCATAGTGACCATATCTTGTCCTAAAGGCAGTTTTGTGGATGTCTTCACCCTTGATTCAGACTTGATGGTATCCAAATCTCAAGTCAATCTTTGAGAAGATGGAAGCACCTCCCAATTGATCAAACAGGTCATCGATCCTGGGTAAGGGGTACTTGTTCTTTATGGTTACCTTATTGAGTTGTCTATAATCTATGCACAGTCGAAGGGTACCGTCTTTCTTTTTCACAAAAATGACTGGTGGTCCCCATGGAGACACGCTGGGCCGGATATAGCCTCTGTCCATCATTTCTTTTAGTTTTAATTTAATGACGCAGGCCTATCGGCCCTCGGGCCGATATTCGTTCACATGATCATTCTATATTCCCTTCGAGCCAGATCGACTCTTTCGGATTCTCTGCTGGAATCCCCTTTCAAATCGATCCACAGTTTCTTTCTCGTGGTTCGCGATATCGCAAGTTCGCGAGTCGTGACCTCCGATTCTTCCTCTATGATCCTGCGATAATCGAGATCACGAAATGGGTACAACTCTCCCTTTTTCAACGCCCTCCTTGCGCGATCGTCAGCTAGGCTAAGCACTAACGCCTTTCACCTCACGCACCTTCACGAGTTCAAAGTTTCAACCTTGGCACCTTCTTTCCCGAACTCCCGAGAGGTGAGATTTGACCTTTCTCCTCTCATTCTCACTACTCACGACTTCACGAGTCGAAGGATCGAACCTTCGTTCCCTTTTCTCCCAAGTCCCAGAGACGCGAGAGGTCAACGGGGTGTTGACTCCTCCAAATGTGTGACGTGTGTCCGACTGATTATTTCCCAGGCCCACCGTGTGGTTCTGCCATGTGTCTCTTATGTGCAACCTCAACACTTTGCGGCTTCACTTCTCGCAGCTTCGAGCACCCAAATTTTGGGCTCTCACCCGGTGAACCTCTGAGTTCGTGAGATCCTCTGATCTCTGACACATGTCCTCCTTCGATGGATGGCTTAGATTACTTCAAGGCTTCGCTTCTCGCCTTTCGCAAGCGATCCAACGACCCTGGCTGACTTGGATCCTACAACCCCGATTTCTTCTGAGCTTACACTTAAGGAAAGCTCGTCGTAACGTACCTTCTTCTCTGCAAGATCTGATGACTCTTGTGACTTTGCGAATTCTTCTCAAAGAATTCCGACCGTCCAAAGCTCCCTTGATAATTTCTGTGAAATGAACACATTGTTCTTCCATCCTTCCTGCAACAACATCGATGTGCCTCCTCACAACTCTTCAAGGCACTAGCCCTCTTGAGCTTTATTGAAAAAATCGTTAAGTCCTTTTGGGGAAAATTCCTACGCACACTCCTTGCGGAAATTCTTCAAATACTTCCAGGTATTTGAGCCTCTTCGACTCTACGCACTCCTTGCGACAACAATCTTTCAACAACTTCGCTCAGTTTGCAAACACTGAGACTTCACTCAGCCTGCGCACTCCTTTCACGGCTCCTGTGCTCTATTTGCACTTCTGCGAGAATGAGAATAACGTTATCTCTCTTGAGCTTGCAGAGACAAACTCTGACCTCCATCAATGCACACCTTGTGGACAATTTCACTGCACTCCTTGTAGGAAAACTCTTGCTCAGAAAGAGAAACAATTGAAACTCATTCCTTACTCTCTCTCCCAGACTTCAAACACAAAGCATGAAATCATATACACAACATATAAAGCAAATGTATAACAGAAAGTAAACATCCATGAGCATAACATTCAATATGCATACATAGAGAAAAAATACGACCCCATGAATTTGAATCAAAGCTCTTTCTATTAATTCAAATCTCTGTACATGGGTGTTTTCAACTACAACTCTCTGCTCTCTTCTCTATGCCCTATGCTCTCTCATAATGTTGCTTATTGTTACAATGATACAAGGGAGGGTGTATATATCCCGTTTCCCTCTTCTCTCCTAAAACTGTCTAATCTAGGAATTCAATTCTACCTACTTACATTCATTGACATAAATGCCTCTTAGTCCTTCAGACGAGAGTGGGATTCTCAAGGTCTATTTACAAATCAAGAAGTACGCCTCTCTTTAACTATCTCATTTAAGTTTGGTGTATCCACTTCAAAAACATTCAAACGATTTATCACATGCCAAAATGCGTTGGCATTTCCCATGCTCGCTTGATGTTGGCGATGCTCCTGCATCATTTAAGATCAACTAGCTCGGGTGTGCTCATCCTATAGGTTTTCCTAGACACTAGAACTGCTCTCAGTGCAAGTTCTATTGAGAATTCAATGTCCCTTCTCGGAGGTAAACCCGATACCTCTTCCGGAAATACATCTCTATATTCTCTTAGTGTGGGGTGGTCTTCGAGGCTTGGTTTTTCATCTTCAACTGATTCCAACACCTGTATCACATATAGTGGACATCCCTTTCTACAATACTTTCTCATTTGAAGGGATGATATTCGTCTCACCGAGACAGGTTTTTGGATCCCTTGAAGGGTTATCCTTCTTCCTTCTTCACTTACACATTCTAAGGTTTTATGGTAACAGTCCAGTCTAGCTTTATATGTGGCTAGCCAATCCATACCAATCAACAGGTCATACGATCCTACGGGTAATACGTTAAGGGTTTCTTGGGTGGGGAATTCACCCATAGTGAATTGGCAGGCTCGTATGACCTCCGCTACCTTTCTTTTGGTGCTAGTGGCTAACTGTACCAACCATGGCTTGGCGTGTTTATGTGGCTGTAATTTACACTTATGAACAACCTTAGGAGCTATATAACTCAAATTTGAACCAGGGTCAATTAGAATAGACACTAGATGGTTGGTGATCATACCTTCCATCTCCACCACTGAACCTTGGTGGTTAGCTTGTTTATTATCCAAGTCTACATAAATTTGCGGCACACTCCTGGCCTCGTCATTGATGGTGGTAGCTTCTTGAATGTTGTAAATTCTTCAACTGTTCTGTTGTCAGTGTGGACAGTCCCTCAGTAGATGTTCTTCTCCACAACTCCAACATTTCAAGGGTTCTTTCTTCGGGTTATCAATCTTTCCTAGGGTAGATCCAAAAGGTTTATTTCCACTCTGGGAGGGGAAATTATGCTGGTGTACACTTCGGCTTGGGAAGCTCATCCTTGAGTCCTTTTTATAGTTTTTAAATATTGGGGATTTAAAACCCTTTTTTTGGAATCCCGACCTATTCTTCTGCTTCCAACCTTCACGAGGTTTTGTCCGATGCCCAAGCTGTTCATAACAATATCTTGCATTTTGGATAGTATCTTCTAGGGTCTTTGGCTCGTCAAACTCAATCTTGTTCTGATAGTCCTTAAGTAGTCCACTGATGAATTGTTGCACCTTTGCCTTTTCTACTTTTATATAGGGTATGTACCTCAGCAATTCGAGGAATCTGTTGACATATTCCTCTATGGTGCATTGCCCCAACTTGAGTTCATAGAATTCTTTAGTCTTTTCGTCGAGATATTTTTCCGACAGATACTTATTCCTGAAGTATTTCTCAAACCATTCCCAAGATAGGTCTTCTTTGTGAATCCCTTTTACATTCTTAAGGTCTTCCCACCAAATGGAAGCCTTCCCATTCAGGTTGAAAGTGGCTACTCGGGCCTTCAAATTTTTCGAGAAGTCATGGACTCTGAAATACTTCTTTAGTCCAAGCAGCCAGGCCTCCGCTTCCTCTCCCTTCTTTATTTCACCGTCGAAAGAGGGTGGTTTGGCCTTCTTGAATTCTTCGAGATTATGATTTTTGGAATGATTTCGCTTCTTCCATTTTCTTCGGGAATAAGAACTAGTTCTGCTACTAGAAGATCCCTCTGAGTCGCTAGTTTCCTTTCCAGAGGAATCGTCCAACGCTTGTCGCTTATCTCTGGGGTGAACCTTTCTCGAGGTGCTCCTCCCAGTGTGGCCACTTAAAGGACCATGTTTTCGTATCCCAGGTGGGCTTTGACTTATCTTTGTTTATCGTTGGTCCGTGTGACTGTTGTCAGGTCTATGCTGCAATTGTCTTTGTATGTCGGATAAGCTCTGCAGCAAGACTGCATTAATTTATGTTTTCTTTTCTTGCTCTTTTATCAACCTCTCATTGTCGGCCTTGCAGCTCTGTAGTTCGACCATGAGGCTTCTCACAGTGTTAGCTATATCTGGAGGGGTCTCTACCGCTCTCCTTTCGTCAGAATCTTTGTCTCTATTGTGGGAGCCATCTCCCACTTCGTGGTGCATCACCATTCTATGCGTCTGCAGTTTCCCACGGTTGATCGTCCGCTTGTTGTGCAAGAAAAACACTTGTTGTTAGTCAACATTATATTCATTCACAATCAGCGCATAATTCATATTTTTCAAATGCATACACACAATAGGAATTTTCATTCTTAACTTTGGCTTTTGATAAGGGGGGTTAGGATAAAGAGTCACTCCTTTTAAGAGTACTTCAGATGGAGTTTCTGCGCAACTCGTCCATGAGCCCAAGTAGGCCAAGTGTTGTAACCATGCTCTGATACCAATTTGTCACACACCGACTACGACAACTGATATTTTCTTTTTCTTTACGTCTGTTCTTCGAGGAACAGAATCCCCAAATTTTTATGGGGCCTAGCACAAACCCTTCCTTCCCTTATGCTCCCCCATGTGATCGTTGGTTATGACCACAGACCTTACCAAAAAGGCACTTCCATCTTTCGTGATTCGAGGAATTGCGATGCAAGCGTTCCCCTGTTCTCTATCTTTCAAAATGCCGAAGCCCGAAAGGGTCTAATAGATCCTTAGCTCCTCCCTTGGGTCGCTTTTCATACGACCAATCCTATGACCTGGCATTGTTCCTCTAAATGCTTTCGGGGTTTCGCGATTCAGGAAATCACGATGCAAGTGTTCCTCCTTTCCCTTTAAAATCCCCGAAACCTGAAATCCCGGTATCATCCGGATCTATGGTCCAGATCATTGACTTGATCAACGACCCAGATTAAATCTCGATATTCTACCTTTCGGGATTTCTAGCGAGGTCTTCACTCCTATTCCTCTGATGTCTAGAACCCCAGTGACCTTAGATCTTTGCCACACGTCCCTACAAATGGGCGGTCTAGATTCTTTCGGGACTCCTCCTCCCTACCACAAGACCCTATCCGGTGACCTAGGGCTCATTCACAGAGCACATCGAGGTTTCGCGTACCAGGATTTCGCGACTGGTGAAGACGAGGGGTCTTGCCCTTGAGTTTCCCGGGTACCAAAATGCCGAAACACCAAAACCTATTCATGCTGAATTGATTCGGGGTTTCGCATATCGGGATTTTGTGACTGACGAATACAAGGGAACTTTCCCTTGGGTTTCCCGGGTGCTGAAACACCAAAACCTATTCACGCTAAACTGATTCGGGGTTTCACATATCGAGATTTCGTGATTGGCGAATACAAGGGAACTTGCCCTTGGGTTTCTTGGGTGTCAAAATGCCGAAACACCAAAACCTATTCACGCTAAACCGATTTAGGGTTTCGCATATCGAGATTTCGCGACTGGCGAATACAAGGGAACTTGCCCTTGGGTTTCCCGGGTGCTGAAACACCAAAACCTATTCACGCTAAACCAATTCGGGGTTTCTCATATCGGGATTTACAAGGGAACTTTCCCTTGGGTTTCCCGAGTGTCGAAATGCCGAAACACCAAAACCTATTCACGCTAAACTGATTTGGGGTTTTGCATATCGGGATTTTGCGACTGGCGAATACAAGGGAACTTGCCCTTGGGTTTCCCGGGTGCCGAAACACCGAAACACCAAAACACCAAAACCCATTCACGCTGAACCGATTCAGGGTTTCTCATATTGGGATTTCACGACTGGAAAATACAAGGGAACTTGCCCTTGGGTTTCCCGGGTGCCAAAACATCGAAAACCTGAGAGAACTATTCTCTCTTGTACAAGGTTTCCAGACTCAGACCACATGATCCTTCAGTGGGTTCTTCGGTAATTATCCCTAGGCTTGGTGACTAGACTGAAAATCCTTCCTAAATCACCGAGATATGAACTTCTGTGACAGGGGTGAAGTATACTTGTGGGTTTACTAAAACGATAGTCTTTTCAAGGAACTCACTCCGGCTCTGGAATGCGAGGGAACTTTCTGGAAGGAGGTGCCTTCGGGGAAATCAAACCAGGGCATAGCGTGAGTCAAGTGAATGTGACAAATCTCTAGGGAAGGGACTCGTAATCTAAACTTGTTCATTCTATATATAAACTGATTATGGTCATATAATTATAAGCATGCATCCACTATTTTCGATCAAAACACCAGACAAACACTTCTATACAGAAACCATTTATGAGTGTACAAACATGAGCATGTGTTCCAAGATATTCAATTCAAGATACAAGATATAAACACTTATCAGAAAACACCAAGTGTGACACGACTGCTGAGAGGGGTGCTCGTTTCCACCCAACTGTAGGCTCAGTGACTCCAAACGGATTTACCACTAGCCACCCCCGAGCTAGACCACGATGCTCGAGGTTCAATTTTATACTTCCAGCTCAACAAAAGTCAAGGACAAAGGTTACTCTCCTTCTCCTCTGTTCAGAAATCCCCGTGTTTCCAGAGTTTCTCCAGTTCTTCCCCGCGATCCCTGTCACGCACGTTCTCCTCTCTTCTCCCCGCTTACCACACTTCCTCTCTTGCCTTTTCTCTGCAAGATTGTGTGTGGCACGAATTTCCCCGTCCACAGTTAGTTCTGGGAGCTGTTACGGATGTGTGGTTCACCCCCATCCGCTCATTAACTCTTGAGGAGCCTCCCCACCTACCAATCTGATGGGAAATCCATTCTGGGGTCAAAGAGTTGCTTTGGTCTTTGAGCAAGTAAAACTAGTACAGTACTGGCTCGGTGGAAGTTAACGCAACCATTCTAGGTCCCTTCCACAACCTCTCATTAGCCATCATGGTCTCTTTTATCACATACCCCTCTCAGCAGCCATGCAACACATATTCATAACATAATTTACATTCATTGACCTTTTATAAAAAGGTTCGTCAAATCAAACATTCATGTCTTTGAGTTTGTCATAGTTCTTGGCCAATATAGTTATTTTAACAGATTGGGGGAAACAGGGTGTTACATGTAGTTATTTTCTCTAAAGCTTGTTGTGTCTTTTCCCATGCTTCTCTTAACTTGGCCTGCACATCCTTCATCTCATGATCCTCAACTAGGTCTGTCCATATTTGTGCACTCTCCTCAGATATTTTGTTGCACTCTTCTTCCACCTTATTTACGTTAGCAACTATTGTCATTGCCATTCTCTCTCTGACTTCTGGTGGTGTGCCTATCACACTCCCCAATTGTAAGTCTTCTATCTGCGATCAGAATCCTTTGACTACTTTTCCAATCTTCAATACTTGTTCTTCCATAGTATCTTCTACTACTATCAGGACTTCCATAACGGCCTTGTATAATTTTTGGATGACCGCTTGTGTTTTATATGCCAAAATTTCAGCTTCATCCTTTTCCTTGATGGATTTATTTACCCTTTCCTCGACCTTGTTCTTGTCTTTCATTACTTCTTCCACTCAGCCTTCAACTTCCTTCTTATATTGGAGCACAACGTCATATTATTGTTGCAGTTGAGCACTTCCGTCCATCATTTTTTTCAGCTCATGTTGTGCTCCATCTTCTTTGCTCTTAATCTCTTGCAACAAGCCTATTTTCAAGTATTTCAATCTTTGTATTGGCATCCCCGATACCACAATGTTTAGGTTTACTAGCACATTCACATGTTCTTTTAATTCAGACTTTGGAAATTCAAGTTTGTTTGTCTCAATATGGAGTGTTCTATGCCTGATTGCTAACTAGGTCACGACCTGATGCGCACTCTCTGCTTCCTTCCCTAGAATTATGGATGGTCCTCCCTTGGTCCTTTTCTCTCTTGTTATGCTAGCTATATCTAAGAGTTGTTGGAGTGTTTCCAACTGATCCTGCACTCTCTACTACTGCTCTTCTTTCTTCATGGTTACTTCCTCCATGATTTTCTTTGCGATGTCCCATACTTGGTAGCCTATGCGGTCCATATCATCATTAGTTAAAGTATATATGGGGAGTTCATTGTGCACTTTAGTATTTTGTGCACCCCTCCTGTTGGTTCCTTTCCCTTATCCTTTCGTTTGACTCATGTCATTGGGACTGTCTGTTGAACTTCTGTTGTGGATGGGCGAAGCATTTCTCCTCTGCTATTTCTTTGATCATTCCCCTACTGCTCATATAGTTCTTCATCTCTCTTATCCTACTCTTCTTCTTCCTTCGATTGCTCTGTTTTCTCTGTTGGGTTTTCCACCCATCTTCCCAGTCATTCAAAATTAGGCATACATATTCTGATGCCAACCTATAATTGGTTGGAAACCACTAGCGCATTGGGTCCTTCTTTGTTTTCACATACATGTGGTGCATGCCAGCATTGAAACACACACTATCCTTATACGTTTCCACCATCTCGACTAATATGTGTGGTGTGTGTGAAACTATATACGTGATATTTTCCAAGTATACAGAAAATGTGGCATTAGTGTCCTGTTGTATTCTCTTAATTGTCGTATGCCATAAGTTGGCATATCTCCCAACCATATTTCCTCTACTAGATATTTCCATGCATAGATAGTATCTTGGTTCTTTTCATCCAACGAGCGCAATCAAAATCAACAACCATGCATAGTTAAATTCTATGCCATTTTCCCGGGCCTCAATACAATCTCGCAAAAATTGGTTCACCAAGAAGGTGGCCCAGTTCAATTGAACCCCTTCGATGCATTTTTATACAGTTTAAATTACTGTAGTTGGTACTTCATCCTTCTGACATTTTCCCAACAACTTGTAGGCCAGTATGTGCATTGCAAACCTAACATTGCCATCACTGATGTTTTAACATCCAATCCTCTTTTCCCCTTGAAAGTCTAGAACTTTTCCTTCGTAGCTTCTTAGAGGGATCTCTCTCCTACCTTATGGAACAAAAGGGATAGATCCTCGCCTTCCTTTAGGAGCCCTGTAATCCGCGCAAATAGTACAATGTCAATTGATACTGGGGGGTCAAGCCAGAGTGTCCCCCCATGGATGCAACTAAGCAATACCTTTATACATGCATTGATTTCCAAACCGTGTCTGAAGTGTGGAATCTCCAACATGTTCAATATGCCTGGATTCTCCAATCTAATTTCCCACAACTGTGTCTCCATTAATATCGCTAACGTTCCTGAAACTCTCTTAGTGCACAAGTATTTTTCCCTAGCCATCTCCGCAAAGTTTTGCTCGTCGGTAATATCATAATCCATGAAATTTAGGTCGACAAACTTTCCAAGCATATCTCCTTTAACACTTACACCAGGTGGGATTGGTGACGTTACCAGTGGGTATTTCCCATTTGTTCGTATGTTGATTGGTGGTGCATTATCCATCCTAGGCGCGATGTAATTTCTGTGGAATATGGCTTGTGAAGATGAAGTCGAAGCTCAAAGTACTTCCTCGGCCTCTGGTGTATATACTGGTCAGTTTGACTATTTTTGCACTGCTGCTTATGGCGCTCCAAATTTTGGCGGCGCCATATTTCTTATGCATCTGGTTCCTTAATTGGATTTGCGGTTGTTCTATGGTCACTTTGGTTTGGATCTGATGCACTCGAATTTACTCTATTTTGCTCTGGTTTTCTCTCGCTTACATTCAGTTCTTAATCACAATGAGTTACGCTTAACGACCTTGGAATGTTTTTGTGCCTTCTTTCCAACTGTACATGTCTCATCTTGCCTTAACTAACTTGTCCAAATAACCAACTAGGTTAATAAATGTAACTTTATTTCCAAATACATCGTGTGATTTTTTCCTCATATTGTCAATCTGTCATGATTTCCAGCGGTGTTTACCATTTAAAATTATATGACATCTTTATGGCATGTAATTCACACTTTGTAGCTATTTTTTTCGTGTTTTAATGCTTCCAACGCTCTTGGCATTTCCAAACTACACAACGGTTCTTGATTTTTCATATGTATGTTTCATAGTCTTTTTCTTTTGTGTATTATTACTTGAATTGGCATAGTTCCATTCTGATGTGTGATAACCTTTCCTTCTATGCAATATCCTATGCCTTATAATCTATAAAATTTTTCTTTTTCTATATCTACTTTTTATTTGATTTTCCTCCTTTTTCTACTTTTTATGTATTTTTCTGTGTTTTTCCTTCCTACTATTGTACAACTACTATGATACATGTGTTCGGGTGCAGCCTAGATTACTGCATAGACTGTCGGTCATCTTTGCATAGTTTCAACCAACTTCCATTCATGATTCCTTCAAGGACTTCTCCATTTAGGGTTTCCAACCATGCAACACATGTCTTTGTTACATGTTGAATCACATATGGTACTAACCAGTGCATTCTAAACTTTCATGGATGCTACATGAACTTGTTGTCATAGAGTAATACCAAATCGCCTTCTTGAAACTTTTTATGTTTAATGTGTTGATCATGCCAAGACTTATCTCTTTCCTTATGAACTTGTTGATAGAAACCTGTGACAAATTGATCTTCCACAAGTTGTACTAACTATGTCAATCTCTCCTCTATTGTGCCAGAGTTCGATAACTCAGTGATCACTGCAATGCGCAGGCTAGGTAGAATAAACTCCATTAGCCTTGCTGCTTCTTTCCCATAGACCAACCTGAAAGGTGTATGACCTGTCAACTTTTTACTTGTAGTCTTGTAAGACCATAACACTACAGGAACTCTTAAGTCCCAATCTTCGCTCCCTACATTGCAAATGTTTTTCAAATCATTCTCCAAGATTTGATTGAAAGCTTCCACTGTCCCATTGGTCTTAGGATGATACAGGGTACTCTTCTGATGATGAATTTGAAACTCCTCAGTCAATGATGCAAATTTCTTATTCATAAAGTGTGTGCCTTTATCACTAAGTAACAGGCACAACCATTCAAACCTTGTGACTACATTCTCAAACAAAAACCTCATAGCAGTTGTTACCCATGATTTTGGTCAATCTTGATGGTGTATTGATGATGGTGTACTCAGGATCCTCATAAGAACTTTCTCCTGAGAAAAGTGACATTCATCTCTTCCTAGAAAACTTACTTTTGAAGAGAGTTCGCAGGTTGTTAATATCCTAGGGTGCGATAATGACCCATTATCGCAGGCTTCTTGTAGCTAGGGTGCAAACTTCTCGCACTGTGCTACATAGCTAGGGTGCGAACTTGTTCTAAAGCTTGGAAAAAGATGAAGTCTCGATGGTTCTAGAAGGGAATCTTCTAGAAGAATGGGTTGGCATTCGAATGGTTATCCTTGTACTGGTTTCCTTGATATTGTGGGATCATTCTTATCCAAGTAACCATCTCATTCTCTCCTATATATTGATGGAATTCTCATGGAAAAGGTTAAGCAAGATTCATTGGAGAATTGGTGAAAGAATTGTGTGAAGGAATTAGCTTGAACAGGAGCTTGGAGACTCTAGCAAGTCTATCAAGAGGGATTTGATCTTCTTCATACAAGGATCGAGCAAGTGTGTGTGTGTGGGAGCCAAGAGCCACCGAAAGGAAGCTTGTGACATCAAGGCAATCAGGTTGTATCTTCTACTTTCGATTAATATGATAACAGTGGCATGTCCTTTTCCCATAAAGTCATTCTCACTTTATTGTGTAATTCCTTGATCATACACATAAGTTGACAGCTAGATATATTTTACTATCTTCACTTTGGTTGGTTTGTGTTGTCTTGGTCTTGACCTCACGCGAACACCAGAGAGAAGCGGGAGCAACATATACCCTAGGAAGCGATACAAAGGTATGTTACTTGTTCCCTCCCTACTAGCTAATTCAATGGTCAAAACTTAGGGAAAGAGTCATGTCCTGTCCTATTTTGTTCTAGATCGAGGTGGATCTAGGGAGATCTGTTAGTGTCCACACCTACCGATTAGTCTGATAACAAAATTGGCGACTCCACTGGGGAGATAACCCGTTTTCTTTGTGGTTTTTGGTATTTTTCCTTGGCCATTTGCCCTTGCCTTACCTTTCTCCATTCATATCAATCTCTGAGTCTTCAGGATACCCTGATAGACCCTCTGGGTCCAAAGGCCTCTTCAAATTTTGTGTCTTTTTCCAAAAATTTGATTAGTTTCAGAAATTCTCGCACTGGACTCCATAGTGGCCTATGAGAATCTATTGATTTTGCACCCTTCTTTTAGGTCCAGTGCGAGGTTCTCGCACTCTGCTCAAATATGACCTGCGAGAATGACCTATTCTCGCACTGTGTAATATTGTTAGCCTGCGAACCCTTTTTTTCAAAATTTTGGATTTGAGTTTTTGCATTTTCAGCTGCCCAGCTCAGTATAGGTTCCTAAAAAGAGCTTCTTGGACCATTGGTTGATGTTTTCTTGTCTTCGTTTTTGTGCACGAACAATCTTAGGAAATCAAAGGCTTTTCCTGTCACTTTTTTCTTGACTTTCATTTCTTGACTTTTCTCTGCCAAGATATACTCTCTGATTTTGGAATCTGAGTGTGCTTGTTTGGTTAACGACCGACGATCAGTTGAAAGTTGAGCTTCTTTATCTTTATCATTTTCTCATTATTTGAAAGATCACTTTTCTCATGCAATTGAAAAGGCTAGTTTGGTCTGCTTGTTATTTTTGTTTCCATTGAAAGATTGGTTTGGGTTTTTATCTATTGCTTGTTCATTAGTTTTTGGTTTTCTTCACTCTCACCATCATGGTGTAGGTCCTTTTTGAAAAGTGAACAACGTTTTTCTTTCAAAAGCATTTTCATCTTCGAAAGGATTGAAAATCAATTGTTGAAATTATTGAAAAAGAAACAATAGAGAATTGTTATTTTTGCGTGATTCGTTGCAATTGCATTTTAAAGGAAATTGTGTATTGTAGTTCAAGGTTGATCCGGAAAACTTCTCTTTCCCTCCCATACATAGGATTCATTGAACGAAAAATTGATATATTTTATTCTTATCCATGCATCGTTGGGTCAGAGTCTCATACAACATCAGTTTCATCTCTGCTTCCTTTGAGTAACAACAACTCTTAATAACACTACGTAATCATAAAATTTAACTAGTAACTCTTTTCTAGGGCTCTATTACACCAACATTTAGCTAGGCTAGCACTTTGGAATAGGAAGAGAGATACACTCTCCAAAGCACAAAACACACAATAGCATCTTGTGTTAAGGAGTGTCAAATTCCATTTACAATTTTTTTTCCTGGGAAACCCTTCTCACACAAGGGTCAAACACGAGGTCACATTGATATTGATAGCGTTACTCACCCTGCTTTGTTGATATCGGTGTAGAGATTGCACGTATTACGGGGATCACTTGGAGGTATACCCACAATGATGAGTGGAAGCCTTTTGAGTTGATTTCGGGCTAGATACCCTTCCCTTGCGTGTGGATCGGACTGTCAACTGTCCCCCCAGGTTTTATTGTTTTCGGTGGTAACCTTAGCGGCCTATCTTTCTAGGGTCTTACACAAGGTGACTGTGAAGGGGCAAGTCTTCACGGTACCTGGAATCGACGTTGGCCAAACTCACTCGGGCTCCTTGGAGGGTATACTCATGATTATGTGTGGGAGCTTGCACCAGGGTGTAAGTCCGTTAAGCGGGTCGTCAGCGTAACTTTTCCACCCTAGCCCAGCCCCTTCTCGTCTCGTTGTTGCGACGTTGGATTTCATCACCAACTAGTAACTTCAGAATTAGAAGGTCTTGTTTGCTTGGTGTTGTTTCCTAGATTTTGTTTACTAGCATGTGTTGTTTGTTTACCAAAGTTGACCATACGATTTTCTTGGCAAGTTTGTCACTCGTTTACAATAGTTCCTCCATGTCGTTCACGTAGAATGCAGGGTTTATCTCCAGAGCATCTGGAAGGTTCTCAACCCTTGCCTACAAGTTCACCTGAGGGCTCTCCTCGGCAGAGTGAATTCCAAGACGTCACCATGCCACAAGTGGAACGAACTAACTCTCTAGAACATTTCTGAATTATCAATACTCGAGAGGACTTTCGACTTCACCCCAATTCTGAGCGACCGTTTATGCGACTGAATTCTTCCGGAGACTTAGTTGTTACGTCTTCTAGATCACCGATTGGACCCTTTCCAGGCATAGAAGGCCAAGATCCTTTTTGGTCTACGGGTGTTTTTCGACGAGACCTTTTTGTTCCAAGCTCAACTGTGATTTCCGAAATCATCTCACCTGTGATTTCCGAAATATCTATCCCAGAGACAGTACCGTTTACTACTGCCTATTATTTTCCTGGTACAGACGCCCCATGATCTGACCACATCTTGACCATCCCTATAGAAATGGCCCATCATACAGATACTATGAGTGTTTGCACCAGGATTACCGTGGTTAGTCTCGCCCCCATCAACACACCGCGAACGCCCAACGACACCCCAACACTACCACCGGGATACTGTGCATTGAATGCTTCCATTCCCACTCCTATGCAAACCCCATCCAGCTCTCCTAGTGGTCCCTCTTCTTCTGGTCACTCTCTTCCCGGTTTTATTCCAACACTCCCTCAATTTCCTTTTGGAGGACCTCTCTCGTCCTCCACTGGCAGTCTTAATCCTAGTGGCACTATTCCATCATTCACACCAAATTACTAGATTCTCGTCAGTGGACAATTTCACCAAGGTGGTATGACTCAACCCCCTCTCAGTGGGAAAATTCCTATTGGAACACAAATCCCAATTGGAACACAA
This sequence comes from Picea engelmannii, assembly GCA_009831015.1. Taxonomy (NCBI): domain Eukaryota; kingdom Viridiplantae; phylum Streptophyta; class Pinopsida; order Pinales; family Pinaceae; genus Picea; species Picea engelmannii. The sequence goes on along the minus strand of ML848648.1, from coordinate 10,939 downwards.
CCCCCAATTGGAACACTACCCCCAATTGGAACACCACCTTCGATAGGAGGACCGACCCCACCTTATGGACAAAACATACCTCCGTCCTTGGCCTAGTATTGGAATCAGTTGATACAAAATCCTCCTCAATCGACTGGGGGGCAGCAGTTTCCAGCTGCATTTGTGATACCCTCTAGTATAGGCCAACCATATCCAGGTACGTTCAATCCCATTTGGGGCTCGAATGCTCAAACTCACGTCCCTGTTCCAGGATATAATCCCATGAGCTACTATCCTCTCCAACCACCACCGAATCTGCCTGGGTCTTCACATTATATGCAGACTGCTTATGGTCCTACTAGTTTGCTGACGGGGCTTCCTCCCCAAAGCCACCAGTACCCGCAAGTGAATCGACAGTTACCCTTCTTGGCCACTTTGGATCTTCCGTATTTGTCAAGGATTTTAAATGATCCAATTCGTCACTCTCCCCAATGGCCTGCTATGCCAACCAAGCTACCATCGGACATCCCTAGATTCGATGGCAAAGTGGGAGAGGAACTGAACAATCACGTCATGAATTTTCACCTCTGGTGTTCATCCAACTCATTGATGGATGACTCTATTCGTTTACGTCTTTTTCAACGAACCCTCACAGGTTCTGTTGCGAAGTGGTATATAGAATTACCATGAGGTTTCTTCGCTGACTTCAACACCCTAGCTATGGATTTCCTCACACACTACCAGTTATCGATCTGTTATGAAATGGGGACCGAGATTTTGAGTTCTTTCAAAAAAAACAAAGCCACTCATATATCTGATCACATTCATGAGTGGCGACGGAGACGACGTCTCATCAAACTCAAACTCCCCGATCAGTTGCTGGCAGAATGGTTTACCAAATCCTTTGTGAACGACATCGGTCATGACATTGCCATGGGAGGAGTAGTCATGGAAGAGCAGGCCATAAGTCATGCTCAATACCTTGACCTCGTTTACTCACAAACAGGTACCCTTTACGATTTACTACCCGACTTACCTCGTCCTTCCACTTCCGCTACTTCAACTACTCCAGCTGCTTCTCATGAATCTGACGATGTGATTGGCACTTTCTAGGCCCAACCACATTCTGCCTCAAGTACCAACCCCAAACCTTCTTCTTCTAATGTTCAAAATGCTCCATCTCCTGACCCTCCCACCGGCAAGACTTCTGAGGTAATTGCAGTTCAATCTACCTCAGCTGGTAAAAACAAATCTAAAAAGGGAAGGGGTAAGAATAAGGAGGACAAAAATACTTCTCAAGCAGATCGAACCAAAACTACACTTGTTGATGATTGGGATAAACACAAACCTCGATACCCTTGTCTTATCTGTGGTGATGATCACTACACGAAGGATTGTCCATGATGCGTCGAGGTCACTAAGTTCCTTCAAGGAGCTCCAAAACCACCTGCTCCAGCTGTTTTGTCACAACCCTTCTCATCTCAACAACAGGCTCAGTTGGTCATTCATGACCAACCCTCATCTTCTACTACATCCTATGTATTGATGTGTACTGGTGATTCAAAGCAGAGAGACGTTGCACTCACTACTCGAGCCAAAGATTATTCTCCCTCTAAAGAGAAGGTAGATGATCTACCTCCTTCCTTGGTACAACCCTCTCCTACGACTCCACCTACCAATGGTCCTCTTCATCTCGAACGACCGAGCCTCAACACAGTTCTTCGACCCCCCCCCAAAGGGCGTCGTTTAGAAATCGGCTTTCAATCCTCATGCTTGGGCTACCCAGAACTACAACATTGTTGAAGATCTTGACCAAGCACCTTCTGCAATGTCAGTCCTTGAAATCCTTCAAAGTTGTCCCACACAATGGAAGGCACTGTTGAAAGCTATTGGTGGAATCGACCTGACGGATACGAATTTAATAATTTTTTACTTGGAAGATCACATTCCAAGGTTACCCCCTCAACTCGTGTTCCAGATCCAAGTGATTGTCTCTAACAAAAACATTTGTCTAACCGTTATCAACAAGGGTGCCTCGATGTGTGTTATGTCTCTTACCTTCTGGAAAGCCATTGGCTCTCCCTCTTTGAATGAATCCCAGAATACTCTCAAAGCCTTGAATGGCTCTGGTTTTAAGCCCTACGGTGTCCTTCCTTCGTTGCCCATCATGTTAGAAGGCAAAAAGGTCCAAGTCGAAGTGGAAGTCTTTGATGCTCCCCTTGATTACAATCTTCTGCTTGGTCGCAGCTGGATCGATTCCATGTGCACAGTTGTGTCGACCCTTTTCTGTGTGGTACGTTTCCCACGTCAAGGGAAGGTAGTCACTGTCGACCAATTAGCCTTCTTTAACTCTTACACTCGTACTAGAACATACCATTCATAACTAAAACCCCACTGGGTTATGAGAACGTCGGTGTAGGCCTTCTAAAAGACTCTTCGTTAATGGGTACTTTCCCCATTCCACCACCCGATGTTCCACGCTTGTTTGTTGCTTCCATCAACATGATCTCCACCTCGATTCACGACATTCCTGCATTTCATGACCCATGGATAGTACCTGACCCTGGATATCATATTTTTTACGGAAACGAAATGTTGTTAAGTCCAGTTGAATCTGCCTATCAGGCCATTCAATCGACAACCCCTTCTACCCCCTCTCTTGGTGAGTTATCTCCAGATCCTTTCCATGTCATTTTTTCCACGGACGAGAGGATCATGTCTGTCATGGAAGACACCCCTTGGGACGATGGACATCATCGTTCCATCCTCTTTCTAGAGAAACATACCATTGAGAACTACCAACGGATCTCGACCCCATCAACCGTTTTCATCATCTCCACCATTCCCGAGTCAGCACACAATGTGTTTTTTGAAGGGAACTTAAGCAATATCTCACCCACTATTCCCCTCGACATATCCATCAAACCTGGGATTGTGGAAAATGTCCATATCAGAGATTCGTGTTCTTCTGACGAAATCGTCACATACACATCCCTTTTCAAAGAGTTTCATGACATCTTCGCCTGGAGCTACAAAGAAATGCCGAGTATCGACCCCAACATTGTGATACATGAGATCAATACATACCCCGACGCTAAACCCGTCTGGCAACGCCTTCGTCCAGTTCACCCACGTAAAGTGAATGCTATCAAGCTTGAAGTCGAGAAAATTCTTAAAGTCGGCTTTATTTATCCGGTGGCTCTCACTGACTGGGTTTCCAATCTTGTCTCGATCGACAAGAAACAAGGCACAATTCGTGTATGCATTGATTATAGGGATATCAACAAAGCTTGTCCCAAAGACAACTTTCCTACCCCTTTCGTTGATCAGATTGTCGACGATTGCGCCGGAAGTGAAATATTCTCTCTGATGGATGGTTTCTCCGGGTATAATCAAATCAACATTGTTCCTGAGGATCAACATAAGACTGTTTTTATTTGTCCTTGTGGTACTTTTGCCTATCTAAAACTCCCTTTCGGTCTCAAGAATGTTGGCGCAACTTTTCAACGCGCTATGTCTTATTCTTTCCATGATATCAAGCACATCATTCAACCATATCTAGATGATTTACCTGCTCACTCAATGCGTCGAGTCGATCATCCAACCCACCTCCGAGCCATTTTCGTCCGCTGTCAGTTCTACCGTATACGTTTGAATCCTCATAAGTGCGTTTTCTGCGTGGAATCCGACCGACTTCTAGGTTTTATTGTTTCGCGTCAAGGGATCAGGGTGGATCCTTTAAATGTTGAGGTAATCCTTAATCTCCCTCCTCCTTCTACACTTCGCCAGTTACAAAGTTCGCAGGGGAAAGAAAATTTTCTTCATCATTTTATCCCAAATTATGTCGAGATAACTCATGGATTTACGCGGCTACTAAAAAAGGGGTCTGAGTTCGTATGGGATACCATCACCAACAATTCTTTCGAAGCTTTGAAATTGTCCCTAACACGTGCTCCACTTCTCTTTCCCCCCGATTACAGTCGCGATTATTTCCTCTACCTTGCTGCCTCGGATTACACCATTGGTATGGTTCTCGTCCAAGAGGATGATGCTAACAATGAACATGTTATATACTACTTGAGTCGAAGTCTAACGCCTACCGAAATCAAGTATTTACATGTTAAAAAACTAGCCTTGGTTGCCGTCCAAGCCGTCCAACACTTCCAGCACTGTATCCTCTCGCGCAAAACTACAGTGATTTCTAACTGCAACCCTATGCAACACATTCTCACACGTCAATTGCTAGGGGGAAAATACTCCAAATGGATTGTGATACTCTAGGAGTTTGACTTGGAATTCGAACGCGCCAAGTCCAAGAATTCCTTAGTGTTTTCTAAGTTGATATGTGACTTTCCCTATTCTGAAACGGAAAATGTAGCAGTTGATTCATTACCCAGTGAATCCCTTTTCCTCATCAGCATCGTTGATATTTGGTATGGCGATATCATCATATATATCCAAACCCAGACTTTCCAGCCAACTTTGTCTAGTACTGACCGACGTCGAATACGCTATCAAGCCCGTCAATATCTTATCCTCGGGGATACTCTTTATCGTCGGGGGATTGACTCTGTTTTTCGACGCTGCCTAACGTTCGACGAAGCTGAGAAAGCTCTGAATGACTGCCATTCTGGAGCCTGTGGTGGTCATATGTTTGGGTATGCTACTGCCCATAAGATCTTACGAGCATGGTATTTTTGGCCTTCTTTATTTAACAACTGCATAATCGTCGTTCAAAAATGCCATGCTTGCCAGACCTACAATAACAAGATACGGTCACATCTCGCTCCTCTTCACCCTGTGGTCTCCGTTGGTCCCTTTGTGAAATGGGGCATCGATTTCATGACATGTCACCCTCATTTTGCTGGGGGGCATGGATACATTAGTGTAGTCATTGATTACTTTACGAAATGGGCCGAGGCGATGCTGACATTTGACAACACTGGAAAGATCGCAACATTATTCATTTTTAATCACATCATAGCCCGTTTTGGTGTTCCCCAAGCTATTGTCACTGATCATGGTAGCCACTTTAGAAACTTCATGATGTCCGAACTTACTGAAAAGTTGGGTCTTCGCCATGAAAACTCAACGCCCTATTACCCACAAGCTAATGACCAAGTCGAAGCAATTAACAAAGTTCTCGTAAATACGCTCCGATGAATGATAGGGATTCACAAAACAAGTTGGCACACAATGTTGTTTTTGGCATTGTGGGCTTACCGGACATCCATCAAGTCCGCCACTGGGTTTACACCTTTCTGGTTAGTCTATGGTTTGGAAGCCATTCTCCCGATTGAATGCGAGATACCCTCTTTAAAACTAGTTGTTGAACTCCTACCAAACACTTCTGCTGAGGAATAACGTCTATTGTATCTTATGTGATTAGATGAAACTCGACGCGATGCTACCCTAGTCATAGAAGCTCAGAAAAAATGTGTCAAGGCCCAATACGACAAAAATGTCAAGCCTCGCGTTTTCTCCGAAGGAGATCTCGTTCTCCTCTATGAACAAGATCAAGATATGCTAGGAGCTGGAAAATTTGAAGCTATGTGGCGAGGTCCTTATATCAGAGTTTTGTAAAAAGGGGCTTACGAGTTAGTATATTACGATGGTATCCCTTTGAGTGAACCCAGGAATGGGTTGTACTTGAAGAAGTACTATGCATAAAATCACATGTGCGTGAGTACCTGTATTTTTATTGTATCATACTTCTTGTGTGTTACTGTAGCTTGCTTTTGTCATTATCTGGTCTCTACCCTTATGTGACGTTGTGTTTGATTTCCAGATGTTGGAGTCTTCGCTACCATAGATTGGCTTCGCTGATGGCGCTAGCTGTAGTACTCAGAACCTTGCTTTCACTGCATGGGCAATTTACACCCCTACAAACGAACATGTCTCCTTACGAGGTGTGTGTCTCGGTTGTGCGACCAACAATATTGCAGAGTATAGCGTCGTTATTGAATTGTTGATTGATGCTATATTGCTCGGAATCCGTCATTTGGTTGTGTAACTCAATTCACAGCTTGTAGTACTACAGTTAAGTAATGTATATACTATTCGAAGTCCTACTTTGTTACAGGTGTATGTAGGGACCAGAATTTCATTAAACTACCAGAAAATAAAATAGAACAGTAAATTTGTAATTTACTAAATTTTTATTTTATCTAGCATATTCGCTCCCATTTTTTTTTTATAAATAAATTAACAATTTACATAATCATTTGCATAACAAGCTAAATTTACAGAACAAATTGCATAACAGGTGGAATACCTCGTTCTGATGCTGTCTCCCTTCGCTTGAATCTGCTCTTTCGCTCCTCTTCCGCAGCTTGCTCCTGAAGACACCCTAAACCAGCCACCCTGCCGACCAGTACGCCTGGCCCTAGGACAACTATGGACGTCCTAGCCCTCCGAGCCCAAAACCCCTCAGCCCCGGTGTGCACGGTAAATCCCACTGTCACCACTGTTAACTCACTCTCCCCATGCTCCCCAAAATCTCCTCTCCTAGACTCATGAATGAATAATCCCCCAAAA
>ML848647.1:47531-71803 GCA_009831015.1 Picea engelmannii | reverse complement strand
ATTTTCTTCTCCCAAAATGCACTCGTCTGATTTTGGCTTTGTTTGGGAAGTGGGTACCTCTTTCTCACTTCTGGTCAACTTCAACAGTGTAGATCCCAAGATCATACTACATGTACGAAATCTCATTGACTCCATGATGAGCTCTTCAATATGGACTCTCTCTTTATTTCGATTGAATTTCTCATGGAAAAGATGACAATTGAGGTTGTGTTGAGAGGCGAGGCCTTCTCCAACAAGGAGGGTGGGAACCTCGCATTAGACAATATATGGCCCCATAATTGTAGCAGTGAAGCCTTGGTTACAAATGGATGATCTAATCAACCATGGCAGAATGGGATATGCGGATAAAAACAACAAGTGTCCTTCACTTCATCTCAAGAAAAAGAGGATATTAATCCATCCAACGGTTACATTTAAAATATTTTGAACCATTAATCCAAACCCTACAGACCAACTTCCTATCTCTGTGACAAACAAAAAAACCAACCTTAATTTTGATATTGATCGATGGAGAGATGATATATCAGATGATAAGATGAGAAATTTTTTGTATGTTTATGTTTTTTTATTTTGTCTACAAGTTTATCTAGTCCATCGAATCCCATGCTTTTTACTCGAACCCTATATCCACCATTTGTGCTTTTTATCACATTAAATTTGTTTTATTCGATCCTCATAATATAGCTATCGACCAAATTAATCTCCACCAATAATGAATTTAGTAAGATAATGTAACATTCCAATGTTCCTCAAAATAATCTCCATCGTTAATGAATTTAGTTACATAATGTAAACTTCCATTTTACATAATTAATCATTTCATATTAGAGACTTTTGTGGAAATTTTGTGTAGAAATATTTTCAAAGATGAATTGATCAACAGAGTAGTAAATCCCTAATATAATATCAAATTATTTAAAATGAATGCAATATCTCCAAAAATCTCTTTACACAATAATCAACAATAATCAATAATTAAGTATTCTAGTTTAACCAGTCATATTTCCTATGAGAAAATAAAGTTTGACCAGTTATTTTTATTTCGCAATTATGTACACAAGGGATGCGTGTCCCAAAACCACTCAAATTCTTAAAAAATGTTATGTAATCAAAAGCTGGAAGAAAAACACGAATTGATTAACACATAACTGATGCTTTTAAATAAGCCATACTCAATGTTTTTCCTTTAAAACTTAATTTTACATGATCGGTGTGATAATACCCATGATACATGTTTGCAGATGAGAACAACCTTACGGAATAAGAAGAGTACAAGCAAATCTGTACAGTATAATAATATATATATATATAATAAAAAATAACGTTTTATATTTGATAGGAATGATATTATAGAGACAAATGGGTCTAGTTTGGATGATTATGGGGAATTATTGTTATTATCCCTACAAGTTCAATTCTTATAAATAATATTTTAAATTTTTTATTACGATATATTTATTTGTTATGATTAAATAGTTAAGAATTTATATATGAGAGATTGAGAGATTATTCAAGCACTTCTTGTAATTTTTAATTTTGAATTTAATTACTTAATGATAATTTATATGTAAAATAAGAATAAAAATTAAATTGTCTTATTTTCTGTGTAATTTAATTACACTTTTGTTTTAAAATATATAATTATTTATTTATTTTGTAAAACATTTTTTAATATTATTATTTAGTAATAAATTAACTTATTTAATGATAATTTATATAATGTAAAAATAAAAAGTAATTTTTCTTTTTTCATGTAATTTAACAACACCCTTAAATTAAAATATATAATTTTTTATTTCTTTTGCAAAACATTTTTAAAGAATTAATAAGAGATTGAGAAATGGAAATTTCATTCATCCATTAACTTAAACACATACTAACAATAAAATTAAATTATTAAAAAAGTAAAAATTATGTTGTTTCAAATATTTGTTATTAACTTAAACACATCCTAACAATGAAATTAAATTATTTAAAAAGTAGAGATTATATTGTTTCTAATATTTGTTATTTGAATTATTCAAAAATTGTTATTTGAATTATTTAAAAAGTAGGGATTATATTGTTTCAAATATTTTTTATTAACTTAAACACATCCTAACAATAAAATAAAATTATTTAAAAAGTAGAGATGATATTGTTTCCAATATTTATTATTTGTTAGTGATGTTTTTTATTAATTAAATATAATTAATCCAACTTCATACAAGTGATTTACAAATATAGACTTTTCATACAAAGGAAATATGAAATATACACTAAAACTATTTTATTATATAAAATTATTCATAAACTATTTTCATATTTGTAATTATAAACTATTTTATTATACAAAATACAATTTATATATATATATATATATATATATATATATATATATAACAAAATTATTCATAAACTATTTTCATATGCAAAATTATTGACAACATTTAAAAAAACACTATTTTCATATTTGTAATTATAAACTATTTTATTATACAAAATAATATATATATATATACAAAATTATTCATAAACTATTTTCATATACAAAATTATTAACAACATTTTAAAAAACAAAGTATAGTTTTTAAAAAATATTTATAATATATAAAATGAAAATTATTCACAATATATAAAATTATTAAAAAATAAAAATATTTATTCATAACATATTTTATTTTTTTATAAAGAAAAGAAAAAAAAGTATCTAATGAAAATTTAAATATTTTCTTATACAAAACATATTTCAATTTTCTTCCGTATAGGGTGAGAGTATAATACATAAGACCACCATTCAAGGCAAGCCACCACTCATCACTCCAACCTACTTGGCACATGCCACCCCTTAACCACCTCCATTACTTGGCCTCATGTGATTTAACATCTCCTCCTTTGTGTGTATCGTCCTTCTCATGGCTCTTTAACATTTCTACCACTGCTCCAAGTGGATGATGCTTCATCAATACCTGTCGCTGACCTGGTTTCTCCTTTCCACCTGCATCTCGTTATGATTCCTCCTACAAACATCATCTCCCTTATTGTGATTCCCATCAATCATTTTGACAGTATCCTTCACTTCTTGTCTAGGACAATGGATAGCTTTATCATCCTGACTATCTCTTGGAAGTGGTCTCGCCACCCTTCTTCCCTCCTTCTCTTCTCTGAGACGTTTTCCCCCCCATTTCCCTCCTCGCGTTCTTGCTTGTCCCTCTCACCCCTCCCCACTTTCCCTTCTTTGTCCCTCTGTTGCAATGGCTAGAGGTGGACACTCTCGTCGAGCGAGGAGAAGTTCCCCTCGATGAAATAGGGACCACTTTGGCTCTCAACTTGTCTCTGCGGCCGAAGAATATGATGAAGCTTACCAAGCCCATACCCCTCCCGAAATTAGAGTTGAAATTGATCTCAGTGAGGCAGACGTCTCTGTTCTGAAGCATTTTCTTCTTGGATGAGGTGCTCCAATCCACTAGCTCATGGGTACTAGACACTGGCAATACTCGAGCTCATGTTTCTCAGTAAATTTGAAAACTATAGACATCTATTGGCATCTAAATCTATTGATGGGTTGTGTCCTTGTTGAATGACACGAGGCCAAACAAGAAATTTGGTTGCAGCGAGACAACGTCCAATTACAGATCAAGCTCCTTGACCACAAAAAGAACATGATAGTGAAGCAAATGGTGGGAATGGACCTCACAAACTTGGATTTTCCCCATCCCTAGGTGTTTGTGGCTGATCGCCGACCCATTGCTTAGTTTTTAATGTTTCTCAGTTTCTTTAGTTTGTTGTTCAATATAGGAGGTTTCGGTATCTCAATCCAATCCCACCTCATAGTTGCCAACTAAGAAAAAAATAGGAGCTAGTTTTTTGTATAGCAGATAGTCTGACTTTACTATGTTCAGATTTTTAGTTTCAACCAACAAATATTTCACAAACTTTCACACAAGTTAATGCATTGTTGTCAATCTCATTTCCCGTCAATCTCATTTCCCAAATGACAGACACTTACCAATTGAGTTGCTCCAAGGGTGGGCCTAATGGTTAAGAACATGTGTTTCCTGAGTGAGCCTAATGGTTAAGAACATGTGTTTCCTCTTAAGAGGTCACGAGTTCAAATCCAAAAGGGGATAAGGTATGTATACCTACATAAACTTTACCAGTCAAATACAAGGGGATCTCATACATAAATTAAAAATAAATTATTATTATTATAATATAAATTTTATGAACAACTACAATTTCACATAATTTTAAAAATTTAAATTTACAATAAATTAATAATCAATTTCTTTTATAAATATATAATTTATATTGCAATTCAAATTATTGTTTTTAAAGTTATTATGCTTTTATAAATATATAATTTATATTTCAATTCAAATTATTGTTTTTAAAGTTATTATGCTTTTAGAAGTGTTTAATTTTTTATAAATATTTGCTAAAAATAAATTATTGTTTTTAAAGTTATTATGCTTTTAGAAGTTTTTATTTTTTTTATAAATATTTGCTAAAAATAAAGATCCATTTTATAAATATAGTATAAATTTTTATTACATATCCATTTKGAATATAATATAATATTTTTATTACAGTGTAAATGTGGTAAAATCTTTGAAAAAATTAAATCATTCTAAATCTATTTTAAACCCAGATCAATCAGAGATGAAATATCAAAAGAAATTCTGTAAGCATAGTCTAAGCTTGGAATCTACACTGTTGAAGTTGACCAGAAGTGAAAAAAGAGGTACCCTGTCTTACCCCGCTCCCAAACAAAGCCAAAATCAGACGAGTGCATTCTGGAAGACTCGAACTGGAACCAATCGTCGATTGCAAAGCCGGCAAAGAAAAAGTGGGAAAAGTGGCGAGCGGCTTCTGAAACTATTTTGGGCGACACCCTAAAATAGCCTTTGGCGTAAGTATGAGTTACTTATTTGGCCTTATTGTCATTTGACTAAAAGAAAATACTAATCTTTTAATAATTTTACAACAATTGGTATACTATAATGCTAATTATTAGTCTCTTTGCTTTTTCAAATGGCTTTCTGCGGCAACATTATGAAACAATGAAATAATAACTAGTTAAACTTTATTCTTCCCCTCGAAAATAGATAGTTAAGGTGGAAGGTTACACTATCTAACTAAATTCATTTATGTTGGAGGTTATTTTGGGAGATCGCTATATTATAAGGATTTTTTTGCTTTTTTACCTGATAAAAAGCACAAACAGACGGCGGATATAGAATTGGAGTAAAAAGCATTGGATTGGACGGACTAGATGAACTTAGACGGACGGCTGATATATCATCTGCATCTCTCCATAGATCAATGCCAAAATTAAGGTTGGTTTCTTTGTTTGTCGCAGGGAAGTCGGTCTGCAGGGTTTGCATTAACGGTTCAGAATCTTTTAAATGTAGCCGTTGGATGGATATCTATTTAAACACAACTGATTTCATTTCATTGCCGACAGGGAGGTGGCTTTGGAGGATTAACGAAGCAGTGGTGCCAACTTCGGATGTTGAACGTTCATTCTCAGAACTTTTTGATACTGAACTTTCATTTTTCATGAGATATGAAGTGCAACGCCCGATTTGATTCTTCAGACCATTGCCTTTTGTTTTGTTTTCTGGATGAATAACATGGGCAACTTATAATTTCCCTTTCTTTTTCTACAGATTAATGTGTATGTTTTTTTTTGGCCTTTTGCTTTTGGTACTTTTATTTCTGAATTTTCACTATTTTTTTGTTTCTGAATTTTCACTGGTTTTAATATTTCTTTGGGAAGGGAATGAGATGGGATTTTTGTTCGGCATTTATGAATTTTTTTTCTGGGTTCTGAATATTTTCGAGTGTTTGTCCTGTTACTATTGATTGAACATCTGGCAATGGAGCAAACGATTCCACTCTGTTGTTACTAACTGGCAATGGAGCAAACGATTCCACTCAGCCTTCAGGTGAAAGTTATCTCTACTAAACATGTCATTCATCTTTTTTTCACGTTATGCTAAAAGATTCTAGTTATCGTTTCTCTTTATTTCATATGAGGTTCAATTAATTTTTATGTCCATAAAATAATAATTGGTAAATATTGGTTTGGTTGATAGTGAGAGGGAGGTGCCGCGGTAGCAGAGGATTGTTGTAGCTGAAGAAGATTGGTTTTAAATACAAACGCTGATAAAGATAAGTATATTTTAAACAAATTCATTCATAAGTGGATTTTTTTTAATTACTGATTAACGAATATTTGGTACTAGATTATGACAGACAGAAAAATGTGTTCAGCATTTTCGAATTAATTATATCTCGTCTTCTTCTTGGATACTTATGAGTGAAATGGTATCAAATGCGTTTAGAGTATTTCCATGTTGTCGACTGAAACCTATGGTTGTTTATTTGAGTAAATGAAAAACATAGAAATGAAGACGACAGATAGGTACAAGTAGTAATATTTATTTACGGTCTCGTTCCTTTAATAGAGTAGCGATCAAGAGCTGTCTGACCTCTTTCAATCAACAAGTTTCTTGATAACCCTCTTTCCATCTCTTTACCGCCCTTCTTTTCTGATAACCCTCTTTCCATCTCTTTACCGCCCTTCTCTTAGTCTATTTTATCGTCTGCCAGGCTGCCAAAGAGTAGATTCGATCACACACCTTCTTTCAAGTCTTCATACCACTTGCATATCAGCAACTACAAATTCTTAACTCTAGGCAAGGTTGTCGTTACCACTTGCATATCAACAACTATAATTTTTTAAAGCTAGACAAGGTTTCTGTAACCGGCCTCTGCCTCTCCTGGCCTGTTCCCACTGCCCTCTCTCGGCTCCTTTCCCCCCTCTCTCGGCCTCTGCCTCCTTTCCTCGGAAGTCTTCCTGTAACCGGATTGACTTTCGTTCCGTTCAGTTCTCCTTCCTTAATAGTAATATTTATTTACGGTCTCCTTCCTTAATAGAGGAACGAACGAGCGATTAAGAGCTGCCTGACCTCTTTCAATCAACAAGTTTCCAGATAACCCTCTTTCCAGATAACCCTTCGTCCATTTTAAAGGTAGGCAAGGTTGCTGTAACCGGCCTCTTAAAGGTAGGCAAGGTTGCTGTAACCGGCCTCTGCCTCTCCCGGCCTGTTCCCACTCCCCTCTCTCGGCCTCCTTTCCTCAGAAGTCTTCCTGTAACCGGATTGACTTCCGTTCCGTTCAGTTCTCCAAAATAAAACACTCCCCTCTCTCGGCCTCTGCCTCTGCCTCTGCCTCATTTCCTCAGAAGTCTTCCTGTAACCGGATTGACTTCCGTTCCGTTCAGTTCTCCAAAATAAAACACTCCCCTCTCTCGGCCTCGGCCTCTGCCTCTGCCTCATTTCCTCAGAAGTCTTCCTGTAACAGGATTGACTTCCGTTCCGTTCCGTTCAGTTCTCCAAAATAAAATGCTAGTTAATGGCTTTATATAGCTTACGTGGACAACAGTATGACGTATGCAGAGAAGACATCTCCCAGAATAATGAACTTGGTCGTGACATCAAATCCGGTCAATCTCACACGTCAACATAACCACTAACACGTCAATCCGGTAATTATTAATCCTCCAAACTGTAACCTATTAACCCTCTTGTTACTATTAACCCTCAAAAATATAAAACTTACTATTAACCCTCAAAAATATAAAACCGTTAAATATAACTGAATGGCGGGGTTTGGTGGCCGCTTTGGCACTTTTGTGTTTGGCTTATTTCCTCGATCATATATTTTGGAGCTATCGATCATATACTTTGGAGCTAACGAGGCTTTTTCTAAGTGGACCACTTATGAAGGGAGGAATGTAATATATTAAAAACTCTTGGTTTTAAAATTTGTGTTCAATTCGGTTGATTGATATGTAATTTTTATTAAACCCTAAGAGTGAGAAACTAAGAAAATGCATGATGTTAGGAAATAATAAAATGCATGATGTTAGGAGTGAGAAACTAATAAAATGCATGATGTTTGATAGATCATTCAGGATGGAGTTTAGTTGGGTGGATCTTCTAATACACAATTTGTACAATTTGGAAAGATATTCGATTATAGTGTACCGATATTGTTTATATTCTTACTTTGTATCCATTTTAACCTTTGCAATGATTTTATAGTTCTTGAGTGTAAATATAAATCATTCAAAACTCTTTGTAATATGAGGAAAGTAGGCATATTATGGAAAAAGGATTTTATATTTTCTTTTCTTTCTTGATCCAAACTACATATATACTGTGTAGTACTCTCTCAAGGAATATGACATTAGCTTGGTACCAAAATTGACCTTGCAAAAGTTGCTATAACATTGGAACATTAATTGCACAAATATTAATAAGTGTAAATGTTATCTATTGTGATATGTTTTATTAGCAATGTGTTGTTTACTACAATGAGCTTCTATTGTCTTTATTCTTTCTTTGGAATTCTTATGTTTGACATATGCTATTTGATCAAGCATTTACTCAATCATATATTTAAAAGCACGAGGAACACAAAATTTTCATTTGACTATGCTAAAAACTTTTAGTTATTTAAAATTGTGTTTAGTTTTATTTGTTGGCCATCTTAATTCTACTAGACCATAGGAGTTGTTTGATAGGCCATCCCACTAGTTTCCAACCCTTCCAATTGAGAAAGGCTTCTAGGCCTTTTAAATGTCTAGAAGATAGTTGTATGACATGCCATTACATTAATAGGGCAACAAATGAGGGTTTATAGTGGTATCTTGTTTCAACTCTTCTTTCCATCTAGATATTAATACACAATGTTGCTTTTCATGAGGAGCGTACATGCATTGTCTACATTAATTTCATTTATGACTTATTTAGCATAAATGAGGAAGATTTGTGGGTACTTAATATTTATATTGGTTTGGTACTTTGAAATTTCAATTAATAGAATTTATGACTTATTTGGCATAAATGAGGAAGATTTGTGGGTACTTAATATTTATATCGGTTTAGTGCTTTTAAATTTTGATTAGAGGCCCCCACCCAAGTTTAGTCCATGATGAGGCATTTGGCTAGTTGTGACAGGGCTAGAAGGGTAGACACCCCCTAGGAGTGGGAACCTCCCCCAGGTGTGTCTTCAGACACCTCGACCCTTGCTTAAGTCATAAGTTATTAGTATATCTAGCTTGCGGGTTGTTGGATATACTCTTGGGTTATAGTGACAATCAGTCTGTTTGATCATAGGCCTAGCCCAGATCACTCCAACGAGTTACTAATTTCCCATGGTTAAAAAAATGCAATTAAAGGACTAGCATGAAGTTTGGCTAGCATACTTGTTTATTGGAGGCAATTGAGATCATTTTAAAGCAACGAATATCAATTTCCCATAGAATTTAAAGACAAAGAAGTTTTCAAAATTATCGTCCTACCACAATCAATTTCTTATCATTCTCATAGATACTTTTCATTCTCTTTAATCATTATTTTGCATTCATTGTCCTAAGTGTAATCTTTTTCAACTTATCCATCACTTAATTACTTGATCTATTCAATTATTTTGCATCTGTTTTTGGAATATTCTAATATCTCTCCTCCCCATGGCAAGTTGATTGCCCTTAATGAGGCCAAATTCATCAACAACTAATTCATATACTACATTCTTTTGATATTCATTAGGTCCTTTTACTAATTCCTTTTACTAATTTTTTGATTTCATAATTGTTTACATCATCCTAATTGAATCACGTGGATTATACAATTTAACACATATAACTAGATAATATGTTATCATATCTATATAATACTTTCTAATATGTTACTCATATGGAAATAGGATACATTTTTACATAAACAAACATTGTAATTTATGAGCCTTACCATTTTCCTTTTCACCATGGAAAGTCTAGTGGTGCATCTTCTATTACACTAACTATTCACCACATTGGAAGGACCTTGGAATATGCTTTCATTATTATTTGTATCTTCTTTGGACCCTAAACTCTCCATTATTTCTTCCTACATTTTTCCAAACAATTTTGAGGTCATCTCTTTATATGCTATGGGAATCGATGGGATCATATTCATTTACTAAATGCCTTATCTTGACATTCGTTTTCCAATAGTAGTCTTTCTAACTTGAAACCACAATACAAAAAGGCACCCACTATAGAGAATGTTAGTGTGCAAAATCAATCCCTAAGACTTGGGGTACAATCCATCGAAATCATCCATGTAGTTATGATCTTCATAAACCTTTCACAAGTACTCCCCCATCATTGCTAGCATTATTTAAGTTCATTGTTATTGCATAATTTTCAATGCTTCAAAGGTGGCTCCATCCCAAAACCTGTATCGTCAATACAGATTTCAATATTATGAAATAAATGGTTATTAAAACTTGCTCCGGTCTCTTTGTATTGATCAAGGCAACTCAAATGTTGATAACTTGTATCACATGTGTAAAATCAAAACAAGAATTACACAATATAAAAAATGTTATGGAGAGTGAACGGACAAAATTGCAAAGGTAATTTTGTACTAGGTAAGTGGGTAACATCTGGCTCTTACTTGGGACAAATGTTATGGTGAGTGAACGGACAAAATTGCAAAGGTAATTTTGTACTAGGTAAGTGGGTAACATCTTGCTCCTACTTGGGGACAAATGCTCTTCTTGAAAATCCAAAAGTCTCATCTACAAAGACAACCTCTGTATCCCCATTTGCCATTCAGAAATTTCCTCCCTCGGTGCTTAATGATCATACAGAATAAGGCTATATCAAAGTTAGAGTGTTTATATGCTGATTTCTCCATTAATGCTGGGCTAAGGAAATTTTTGGGAACCTTTCTCTTGCCAGCACATAAAACTTCAAAGTGCTAGTTGAACTTTTGCCAACCAAAATCTCAAATTCTGCACAGAATTTTCTGATTCCCTCTGAAGCATAAGGAACAGGTCCAGAGAACTTATTCTCTTTCTCCTTATACTTAATAATCACAGTGAATGAAAACACCTTCAAATGTGAGCGTTCATGTGCTTGAATTTTGGAAAAAATTGTATTAGACCACCCATCTTCATCACTTTTTGTCCCTCCAATAACAGTTTCATATTCATTAAGAAAAATGTTATCATTTAATGCAGCATCTTGAAAAAAATCACATGTATAGCCATGCAGTGACAACTGTTGTGACTGGAAACCCAGTCTTCTACCATCCTTCTCATTCATTTTAGTAAATGATGAGCAGTCATCAGGTTTGTCAATACCTGTTTCAAATTTTGCATCTGTAAGTGACCTTTGCGGGTCTAGAGACAGATGATTCCATTACATTACCTTCTAGAGACAATTCGTTAGAAAATGTTTTTTCTGAAACATGTGGTTTTACAGGGGCGTTTGCAAGACATCAGTCCTTCATAAATGCTTTTCCAAATAGAAATTCCAGTGTATGAGCTCCTCCAATTTCTTCCATACATCCAACCTTCTCAGCATCAATAGTATCCTCATGTCAATCTTCTCTCATAGGGGTGACATCCATTTCTCTGTGATCTGGGTTCATAGATTACTTCTGATTTCCTTTCTGTAGTAGTGACAGGAAATGGGGGGATACATGCTGGTCCATTTGTAACATTTTCCCACTGGTTAAAAGTTAAAACACTCCTAACTTAATCTGCATGCCTTTCATCATAATGTATTGCAGTTTGGAGACTCCTTCGCTAGCTTCATCAATAATGGACTGTTCCAGGTCTTCACATGCAAGAACCACTCCTGGCAACCGAGATGAGTTGGAATATCGATGATCTTCCTTGTTTAGGGAATCGACAACAACAATATTTAATGGCCCATCCAAGGAACCTTCTACCTGATTTCCAGGCACATGGAATTTACTAGTCTTATCACGAACATCTGCTTCTTAAGTATCTGTCACGACCTTCTCAACGTTCTCCATGGACAACCCAGTAAGTATTGGGACCACACTGCCTTGAACAGATATATCATCACCGGGTGTCTCTTCTTCTGTATGAGACTAGCAATTGGGGGACTGCATATTGTCTTCATTGTTCACCTCTGGTTCATCCAGAATGTAAGCATCTTGTTCATCAAGATCAGTAGAGGGTTTCCCAAAAGGCCTATACATAAAACACTCTGGTGTTTCTTTGCTTGCATTGCTTCCAAGAACCTAAAAAATATCAGTGCAAAAGTCATAGGTTGACTGGCCATCAAGGTTCCTATCATACCTAGCTTCTGCTCTTGCCCAGGTGCCATCTAGGGTGTTTTCACTTGCACAATCTTTAGACTGAATTTTATGGGAGGAGAAAGTACCATCATTGCAAGATTTCAGACTTGTATGATGCTCATCTTCATTACAATAATCATCATGGTCATATATAGGAGGGACGAGTTCTTCATAATCAGGGGCAGAAAACAAATCTTCTTTGTGAAAAACATTGTTTCCACTGATCCCGGGCTGCCCCCTTTAGTGTCATCATCTATTTCTTCCAAGACAACAAACTCACCACCATGATTTGGAAACTCAGCTGAAAAACTGTGATGTTTTTCTCGCACACTTGGCACGCCTTCTTGGTTTCCCTCATCATAATTGTCCTTATCATCAAATTTAGGAGAACCTTCAAAATGCACTATATATGATCCGCCATAGCCGTGTCTCAAACATAAAGTATGATCCAGATCGATGAGATGATCACCATGAATGTCAAGACTGCCCTTTTCATCATGATGATGATCATGGAAATTAGCCATGAACAAAGGATGTGTCTCTGTCTTTGATTGTGAACATAAATCTTGTGTCAAATGCGTCCCAAGGTTGCTGCTGCTTTGTTCTTTTGGGACCGCAGTTCCCTCTTCAAAGCAGCAAGGCTCCTTAAGAGGGTCATGGGGGTCTCTTTATGTTTGTCTGTAATATCCATGCTGCCTCTTGCATGGCCAACATAGTCAACCTCCATAAAGTCCGGGCAGAAACTTTCTTTCGGGGCAGAGTCATCATCAGAACCTGAGGCATCAACATACAAATCCTCAGAGTCTTTTATGATATCAGCACTACCATCTTCATGGCTGTCTTCTTCCTCCAGGAAGGCTTCATCATCATCAATCTCTTCATTACTTTCAAAAAAGCCAAGAAGGTCCTCCCCCTCCCGTAGGGCTGCCAACAGATCTTGATATGTATCTTCAAAGCTTTTAAATTTTGGACCCCTGTGCTTGAGAAATTCTTCAATGAAAATTACAACGGAAGGTATGCTCCTTGGTTTGCAAGAATGCACCAGCCAATCCCTTTGTGCTCCTAGGGACATAGCAAAAACCTTCAACATCACATCTTCAAGTTCCACTTTGACCCTTCCAAGATGCTTCAAAACATAATGATCGATCACCATCGATTTACAACATGTGAGATGGCCAATGATCTGTCACCATCAAATTTGGGCGATTCTCCCACCGTTCGGGTTGACATTGATTAGGATAATGAGGGATATCCTCGACATCAAAAGCTTTGTACACTTCCTGAAATGACCATGGAACCACCCTTCAACATGTGCAAATTTCAACAATAAATGAAATTCTCATACCTTATCACAGTGGAGTCGCCAATTCTCATACCTTATCACAGTGGAGTCGCCAAGGTGAGTAATAGATTCCTTCACAATGGTGCTTGTCTCACCCTACAAGCACAAAGTGACTTTGAATGCATACATGTGTGAGTTACGTCAGGACTTTGAATGCATACACCCTTTTGTTTTGTTTTCTGGCTGAATAACATGCGCAACTTATAATTTCCCTTTCTTTTTCTGCAGATTAATGTGTGTTTTTTTTGGCCTTTTGCTTTTGGTATTTCTATTTCTGAATTTTCAATATTTTTTGTTTTTGAATTTTCACTGGTTTAATATTTCTCTGAGATGGGAATGGGATGGGATTTTTGTTCGGCATTTATGAATTTTTCTGGGTTCGCAATATTTTCGAGTGTTTGGCCTGTTACTATTGTTACTATTGATTAAAGATGTGACAATGGAGCAAACGATTCCACTCGATTCCACTCAACCTTCAGGTGAAAGTCATCTCTGCTAAAGATGTTATTCCTCTTTTTTTTTCACGTTATGCTAAAAGATTATAGCTATCGTTTCTCTTTATAAAAGATTATAGCTATCGTTTCTCTTTATTTCATGTTATTTTTAAGAGCAGGTTCAATTAATTGTTATGTCCATAAATAATAATTGGTAAATGTTGGTTTTGTTGATGTTGAGAGGGAGGTGCCGCAGTAGCAAAGGATTGTTGCAGCAGAAGAAGATTGGTGGTTTTAAATACAAACCCTGATAAAAGGGTATGTAGTATTTTAAACAAATTCATTCATTAGACTATTACTATTTTCTCTGATCTTTGCCTTCATCTTATATTCAATTCTTGTTGAATTTTACACTTCTCTTTTAAATCACTAAATTGTATTACTACTGGGTGTAAGCAACCATTACTAAATTGTATTACTACTTGGTGGTGTAAGGAACCATTCAATTAAGTTTTTATTAAAAGAGTAATTTAATAAGTGAATATTTTTTTTTAATATATTTCAAATTTTGATAAAATTATATTAAGTTTTTATTAAAAGAATAATTTAATAAGTGAATAATTTTTTTTAAATATATTTTAAATTTTGATAAAAATTATATTAAATTTGTATAGAAATTATATTTTTATTTACAATATAACAAATTTAAATTATAAAACTTTTTAAAATTATCCAATAATCTAAATTTTAAAAAATATATATCCAAACCAAATTTTATTAAAAAAAATGAACAATAAAAAATTTGAATTTAACACCTTATTATCCTACTGGTTTCGGTTTATGAAATATAAGAGTGGTCTCCCTACAAAATTCCAGATAAACAATGCAAACTGTTGGAGAACCGCCAAATGGATTTCAGATTTAAGATATCGGTATTAATGCAAACTGCTTGATTTTGAACTCGTTACCCCAACTAAGTTGGGCCTTTAAGTTCTAGATGCAACTTACATAACAATATTAAACATTACAATTAGTTAGCAAGAAGATAAGTTGTGGACAGAGAGGGGCTTACAGAGGAGGCGCAGACTGCAAAAGAATGTCTGGGAAAAAAGTACCATGGGCTCTGATTCCACTTTTGAAGCCTTCTACGGCTGGTGCAAAAGAATGTCTGGGCACAAAGTACCATGGGCTCTGATTCCACTTTTGAAGCCTTCTACGTTTGGAGCACGTGTAGTCAATGTGTTCTCTGTCTCGGGCTTACTTAGGGTATAAGTAATTAACAACTTCTTCTCCACAATCCTTAGCTAAGTACCCCACATCACTGCTTATTTGCATAACACGTGGATTGTCTATTTTGTATCCTGGCAATTGGCAGTAGGCAGTTGTTGAGAAGCCAGACATTGCAGAGGCAATTGTTAGGCATTGAAAAGTTGTTGAGAAGCCAGACATTGCAGAGGCAATTGTCAGGCATTGAAAAGTTCATGTAGGATATTGAGAGAGATATAGATCCGAGAGACATCGTCTGTCCTGTTAAGATTCCAACGTATTCTCTATCCAAAGTGGCTTTGAATGCATACATGTGTGAGTTACGTCAGGGCTTCCATGACATTCCACACCGGGAATATGTCATCTGTTGAAGGTGCAGAAAATGTGGTGACAGTGACTTTGCTCCCACCCAGTGAACCTATTGGCCAAAACTTTCTATAGATCTGGCAATGGAGCAAACGGTTCTGCTCAGATTTTAGGTAAAAGTCATATCTGCTAAACATGTCACTCTGTCTTTCATGTTATGTTAAAATATTATAGCTATCATTCCTCTTTATTTTGTGCTATGTTCAAGATTAGGTTCAACTAGTTGTTAGGTTGATGAAATAATAATTGGTAAATATTGGTTTGCCTGATGTTGATCAGGAGGTGTTGCCGTAGCAAAGGATTGTTGCAGCCGAAGATGATTGTTTTTAAATAGAAATGCCGATAAATGGGTAAGTAGTATTTTAAAGTAATTCATTCATGGGTTTTATAAATTGGTGGATAGATTTAAAAAAATTACTAGTTAATGGATATTCAGTTGAACATGTATAAACAGAAAACAGAGTATATAAACAGAAAACAGAGTATATAAACAGAAAAATTCTCCAGGAAATTAAAAACTTTAGAAGACATAGGATAAAAACAGAAAAATATCTCCAGCATTTTGGTATTTATTAGATTTCTTAGTATTTCCAGGTTTTTTATTGAAATTTTAAGGTTCCTTATCCCAGGAAATGAAAAATTTAGAAATTAGAAAAGTAGGTAGTAGTCTCCTCCGACTGACAAGTTTTTTGATTACCGCCCTTATCCTCATCCACCTCGTGGGATCTGATTCGAGGCTACTAAAGAGCTTCGAAAAATTTACTAGTTAAAGAATATCCAGTGGAACAGGTACACCTACTCAGATGATATAAACGGAAAAAAAAGGTGTTCCTCATTTTTGTATTGATTATATTTTTTGTTTTTCTATTCCTATCGGTGAAATAAAATCAAATACGTTTTAGGGTATTTCCATGTTTTGATTGAATTATAGTGCTACTTATTTCAGGAAATGAAAATCCCCAAAATTATAGTTCTGCTTATTTTAGGGAATGAAAATCCCCAAAACAAAGAGGAGAGATGGGTAGGAGTGGTTGTAATATTATATAGAGCCCTTCAATAAAGGAAGTAACGTTCCAGAACTGCCTAAAAAATTCCTGATAACTCTCTTCCCATATCCTCTCAGGCTGCGAAAGAGCCTCTTCCTCATAAAATGGCACGAAGTTTCCTCCTCCAAGATGATTTGATGGTGATTCTAAATTGAATCTCTCTCCCTCCAGTCTCGTTTCTAATTTCCAACTCTCCCACTCCCCTCTCTGGGCCTTTGCCTCCTTCCCTTAGAAGTCTTCCTGTAACCGGATTGACTTCCGTTCCGTTCTCCAAAATAAAATGCCAGTTAATGGCCTTATATGGATTAGGCGGACAACAGTATGACATATGCAGATAAGACATCTCACCAGAATAATGAACGTGGTTGTGAAATCAAATCCGGTCAATCTCACATGTCGACATAACCACTCCCAGGTAATTATTATTCCTCCAAACGCTAACCCCTCATTCTTGTTACTATTAACCCTCCAAAAGCTAATCACTTGGGCATTATAAAACTGCTAAATAAAACAGAATGGTGGGGTTTGGAAGGCCACTTTGGCACTCTTGTGTTTGGCGTATTCCCTCGATCATATACTTTTGGAGCTAATGAGGCTTTTTCTAAGTGGACCACTTATGATTGGAGGAATGTAATTTTTCATTGGAATATATTAAAAACTCTTGGTTTTAAAATTTGTGTTCAATTTGGTCATGTTAGTTCTACTAAACCCTATGAGTGAGAAACTAATAAAATGCATGATGTTAGGAGTGAGAAACTAATAAAATGCATGATGTTTGATAGACCAAACCCATTAATTTATGAGCCGTATCATTTGTCTATTCATGATGGAAAGTCTAGTTCGGTGCATCTTCTAATACACAATTTGGAAAGACCTTGGATTATAATGTACCGATATTGTTTATATTCTTACTTTGGATCCATTTTTACTTCTATAGCTCTCCTTTATCTCTTAGTGCATTTTTTCAAATAAATTTTGAGGACATCTTTTTCTTTCCATCTTATGGGAATTAGAGGGATCATAGTCATATTTAGATTTTCCAAGTCTCCTACCTAGACACTGTTGTTTTAGGACTGCTCTTCCCAACTTGAAACGACAATACAAAACAACATCTATTATAGAGAATATCGGTGTGCAAAATCAATCTTTAATGCAGACCTAGAGTTATGATCCATGGCCGACATGCCTTCTAATTATCCTTTATACGAAAATAGTTATGACCATCCCAACCTTCCATAAGTGATCCTTTCTCTTATGGATAGTGCCACTTAAATTTGTTGTCACTCCATAATTGGCAGTGTTCAGATGTGGCTCCACCCTTTCATCATGCTATTCAAGCACATGAGATATTTTCCTTAGCGCCTCAAAGATCCTCTTACGTGCAGGTAAGAATAGCAATAACAATGCCACTAGGAAACCACGGGGTTTTGTGTCAATAATAATGAAGGTTGATTTCCATACTACTCAACCACTGTGGTTCACAGTCCACAGTGTCTACAACATTCCTTAATATCAAAGTTTATATCCCTTAAAATAATCGACCTTAGCCGATTTTAACCCTTGTAATGAATTTATAGTTCTTGAGTGTAAACATAAGCCATTCAAAACTCTTTGTAATATGAGGAAAGTAGGCATATTATGGAAAGAGGACTTTATATTCTCTTTACTTCCTTGATCCAAACTACATATATACTGTGTAGATAGTAGTATTCTCCGAAGGAATATGGCATTAGCTTGGTACCAAAATTGACCTTGCAAAAGTTGCCATAACATCAGAACATTA
Source organism: Picea engelmannii (assembly GCA_009831015.1). NCBI lineage: Eukaryota > Viridiplantae > Streptophyta > Pinopsida > Pinales > Pinaceae > Picea > Picea engelmannii. The sequence goes on along the minus strand of ML848647.1, from coordinate 53,414 downwards.
CTTGTGCAAATATTAATAAGTGTAAATGTTATCTAATGTGACATGTTTTATTAGCAATGTGTTGTTTACTACAATGAGCTTCTACTATCTGTATTCTTTCTTTGGAATTCTTGTGTTTGACATATACTATTTGATGAAGCATTTACCCAATCATATATTTGAGAGCATGAGGAACACAAAATTTTCATTTGACTATCCTAAAAACTTTTAGTTATTTAAAATTGTGTGTTTAGTTTTGTTTGTTGTCCATCTTAATTCTACTAGACCCTAGGAGTTGTTTGATAGGCCATCCCACTAGTTTCCAACCCTTCCAATTGAGAAAGGCCTCTAGGCCTTCTAAATGCCTAGAAGATAGTTGTATGACATGCCATTAGATCAATAGGGTAACAAATGAGGGTTTATAGCGGTATCTTGTTTCAACTCTTCTTTCCATCTACAGATTAATACATATTACGCAATATTGCTTTTCATGAGGAGTGTACATGCATTGTCTACTTTAATTTCATTTATAACTTATTTGGCATAAATGAGGAATATTTGTGGGTACTTAATTTATTTATATTGGTTTGGTACTTTGAAATTTCAATTAATAGCATTTATGACTTATTTGGCATAAATGAGGAAGATTTATGGGTACTTAATATTTATATCGGTTTGGTACTTTTAAATTTTGATTAGAGGCCCCCACCCAAGTTTAGTCCCTGCGGGTGTGTCTTCAAACACCTCGGCCCTTGCTTAAGTCATAAGTTTTAAGTATCTCTGGCTTGCGGGCTGTTGGATATACTCTTGGGTTATAGTGGAATCCAGTCTGTTTGATCCTAGGCCTAGCCCGGATCACTCCGACGAGTGATTTCCCATGGTTAAAAAAATGCAATTAAAGGACTTATATAGGTCTTTCCAATATGAAGTCTGGCTAGCATACTTGTTTATTGGAGGCAATTGAGATCATTTTAGAGCAACCAATATCAATTTCCCATAGAATTTAAAGAGAAAGATGCCTTCAAAATTATCATCCTACCACAATCAATTTCTTATCATTCTCATCAAAATACTTATCATTCTCTTTTATCATTATTTTGCATTCATTGTCCTAAGTGTAATCTTTTTCAACTTATGCATCACTTATTTACTTGATTGATTCAATTATTTTGCATCTATTTTTGAAATATTCTAATATCTCTCCTCCCCATGGCAAGTTGATTGCCCTTAACGAGGCCAAATTCATCAACAACTACTTCATATACTACATTCTTTTGCGATTCATTAGGTCTTTTTACTAATTTTTTGATTTCATAATTGTTCACATCATCCTAATTGAATCATGTGGATTAGACAATTTAACACATATAACTAGATAATATGTTATCATATCTATATAATACTTTCTAATATGTCAAAGTCACATGGAAATAGCATACATTTTTACATAAACAAACATTGTAATTTATGAGCCTTATCATTTTCCTTTTCACCATGGGAAGCCTAGTGGTGCATCTTCTAATACACTAACTATTCACCACTTTGGAAAGACCTTCGAATATGCTTTCATTATTATTTGTATCTTTCTTTGGACCCTTTTCTACTTTTATAGCTCTCCATTATTTCTTCCTACATTTTTCCAAACAATTTTGAGGTCATCTCTCTTTATATGCTATGGGAATTGATGGGATCATATTCATTTACTAGGTGCTGTATCTTGACTTTCTTGTTCTAAGACTAGTCTTCCTAACTTGAAACCACAATACAAAAGAGCACCCACTATAGAGAATGTTAGTGTGCAAAATCAATCCCTAATGCAGACTTGGGGGTGCAATCCATCGAATGACATGCCTGCTAAATCATCCATGTAGGGAAAGAGTTGTGACCTTCATAAACCTTTCATAAGTACTCCCCCATTACGGAGCCTAGGGTTATTTAAGTTCATTATTATTGCATAATTTTCAATGCTCAAAGGTGGCTCCATCCCAAAACCTGTATTGTCAATACAGATTTCAATATTCTGAAATAAATGGTTATTAAAACTTGCCCGGGTCTCTTTGTATTGATCAAGGCAACTCGAATGTTGATAATTTGTATCACATGTGTAAATGAGAACAAGAGCTACACAATAGAAAAAACGTTATGGAGGGTGAACGAACAAAGTTGCAAAGGTAATTTTGTACTAGTTAAGTGGGTAACATATGGCTCCTACTTGGGGCAAGTGCTCTTCTTGGGAGCACTTGAGAATCCCAGAGTCTCACCTACAAAGACAACCTCTGTATCCCCATGTGCCATTCAAAAATTTTCTCCCTCTGTGCTTAATGATCATACAGAATAGGGCTATATTGAAGTTAGAGTGTTTATATGCTGATTTCTCCATTAATGCTGGGCTAAGGAAATTTTTGGGAACCTTTCCCTTGCCAGCACATAAAACTTCAAAGTGCTGGTTGAACTTTTGCCAACCAAAATCTCCAAATTTTGCACAGAATTTTCTGATCCTCTCTGAAACATAAGGAACAGGTCCAAAGAACTTATTCTCTTTCTCCTTATACTTAATCATCACAGTGAATGAAAACACCTTCAAATGTGAGCGTTCATGTGCTTAAATTTTGGCAAAAACTGTATTAGACCATCCATCTTCATCACTTTTTGTCCCTCCAATAACAGATTCATATTCATTAAGAAAAAAATCACATGTATAGCCATGCAATGACAACTGTTGTGACTGGAAACCCACTCTTCTACCATCCTTCTCATTCATTTTAACAAGTGATGAGCAGTCATCAGGTTTGTCAATACCTGTTTCAAAATTTTCATCTGGAAGTGACCTTTGCGGGTCCAGAGACACTATAAATGATGATTCCATTACATCACCTTCTAGAGACAATTCGTTAGAAAAACATGTGGTTTTACAGGGGCGTCTGCAGGACATAACTCCTTCGTAAATGATTTTCCAAATAGAAATTCCAGTGTATGAGCTCCTCCAATTTCTTCCAGACATCCAACCTTCTCAACTTCAATAGTATCCTCATGTCGATCTGCTCTCATAGGGGTGACATCCATTTCTCTGTGATATGGGTTCATAGATTACTTCTGATTTCCTTTCTATAGCAGTGACAGGAATGGGGGGATACATGCCGGTCCATTTGTAACCTTTGCCCACTGGTTCACACACTCCTAACTGAATCTGCCTTTCATCAGAATGTATTTGCAGTTTGGAGACTCCTTCTCTGGCTTCATCAATAATGGACTGTTCCAGGTCTTCACATGCAAGAACTGCTCCTGGCAATCGAGATGAGTTGGAATATTGATGATCTTCCTTGTTTAAGGAATTGACAACATTAATATTTAATGGCCTGTCCAAGGAACCTGCTTCCTGATTTCCAGGCACATGGAATTTACTAGTCTTATCACGAACAACTGCTTCTTAAGTATCTATCAAGACCTTCTCAACGTTCTCCATGGACGACCCAGTAAGTATTGGGACCACACTGCCTTGAACAGATATATCATCACCGGGTGTCTCCTCTTCTGTATGAGACCAACAAGCAAGCTTGGAACCTTTCGGGGACTGTATATTGTCTTCATCGTTCACCTCTGGTTCATCCGTAATGTAAACATCTTGTTCATCAAGATCAGTAGAGGGTTTCCCAAAAGGCCTGTACATAAAACACACTGGTGTTTCTTTGCTTGCATTGCTTCCAGGAACCTAAAAAGTATCAGTGCAAATTGCAAAAGTCATATATTGACAGGCCATCAAGGTTCCTATCATACCTATCTTCTGCTCTTTCCCAGGTGCCATCTGGGGTGTTTTCACTTACACAATCTTCAGACTGAATTTTATGAGAGGAGAAAGTACCATCATTGGAAGATTTCAGACTTGTATGATGGTCATATTCATTACAATAATCATCATGGTCATATATAGGAGGGCCAAGTTCTTCATAATCAGGGGCAGCAAACAAGTCTTCTTTGTGAAAAACATTGTTTCCATTGATTCCAGCAGGGCTGCTCCCTGTAGTGTCATCATCTATTTCTTCGAAGACAACAAACTCACCACCATTATTTGGAAAATCAGCTGAAAAAATGTGATGTTTTTCTTGCATACTTGGCACGTCTTCTTGGTTTCCCTCATCATAACTGTCCTTATCATCAAATTTAGGAGAACCTTCAAAATGCACTATATATGATCCCCCACAACCCAGTCTCAACCATAAAGTATGATCCATATTGATGAGATGATCACAATGAATGTCAAGATTGTCCTTTTCATCATCATGATGATCATGGAAATTAGCCATAAACAAAGGACGTGTCTCTGTCTTTGATTCTGAACATAAATCCTGTGTCAAATGTGTCCCAAGGCTGTTGTTGCTTTGTTCTTTTGGGACTGCATTTCCCTCTTCAAGACTCCTTAAGAAGGTCATGGGGGTCTCTTGCTGTTGGTCTGTAATATCCATGTTGCCTCTTGTGTGGCCAGCAGTGTCAACCTCCTTAAATTCTGGGCAGTAACTTTCTTTTGCCAGAGTCATCATTAGAACCTGAGGCATCAACATTCACATCCTTAGAGTCTTTTATGATATCAACACTACCATCTTCATGGATGTCTTCTTCCTCTAGGAAGGCTTCATCATCATCTTCATGGATGTCTTCTTCCTCTAGGAAGGCTGCCTACAGATCTTGATATGTATCTTCAAAGCTTTGAAATTTTGGACCCCTGTGCTTGAGAAATTCTTTAATGAAAACTGCAACGGAAGGTATGCTCCTTGGTTTGCGAGAATTCACCAGCCAATCCCTTTGTGCTCCCAGGGACATAGCAAAAACCTTCAACATCACATCTTCAAGTTCCACTTTGACCCTTCCAAGATGCTTCAAAACATTTACCACATGTGAGATGGCCAATGATCGGTCACCATGTAATTTGGGAAATTCTCCAACCATTTTGGTTACATCAAAAGCTTTGTACGCTTCGTGAAATGACCATGGAGCCATACATGTGCAAATTTCAACATGAAAGTTCAACAATAAATGAAATTGGCGTACCTTATCAGAGTGGAGTCTCGTGAAATGACCATGGAGCCATACATGTGCAAATTTCAACATGAAAGTTCAACAATAAATGAAATTGGCGTACCTTATCAGAGTGGAGTCACCAAGATGAGTAGTAGATGCCTTCACAATGGTGCTTGTCTCACCCTACAAGCATAAAGTCTTCAAAATCTGTAAAGAACAAGGTCTTCGTTCTTCTTATGGAGTCGTCGAGAATAGGTCTTCAAAGTTGAAAAACTCCTCCAATGTCATCTTTTGGGAAAATGGAATTTATCCCTGGAAACAACACCAAGATGTTATCACACAAATTCACACTTGTTGAGCTAAAGTCAGAAAGCTCAAGTGCAATCCTTGTAACAGAGAGGGACGGCCACTGTCACCTCACCAACCCTCTTTCACTTCAAGCCAACCCTCCTCCGGCTCAAGGATGTTTCCCTAGATTAAGATTGCTAGGACTTGGGACAAGAAAGCTTTATGTGGAGAGTGAAGTCCAGGAAAAATGAGTTTGGGTAGCTTTAGAGTGTTAGAGAAAAATAATTTGAGGTCTGAAAGTCAGTGTCTCTTCATTGGGAAAATGGAGTCAAGTTTGCAACACTTGGAGGTTGACCCCTAGACGAAGTAAGAATTATTAGGTCTAAACCCTAAGGTGCAAGCACTTTTGGGCCTTAGGTTCTATACTTTGAAGAAAATGGTTCCTAGGGTGCAAACGCACTTGGGCCCTGTTATCCCCGATATCTAGGGATAACTAGGAGATCATGTCTCGAGGCCCACATGGTCCTAGACATGGAGTACCGAGAGCAGGAGCGACCTGAGCATGGTCCTGGAGGACCCATCTTCTTCTTCTCAGCCAGACTT